>QRFJ01000665.1:58890-147104 GCA_006176705.1 Cocos nucifera | reverse complement strand
TGTTTCTTCCTCGTATATACCGTGGATGACATCCTCCTTATTGGGATGATAATTCCATGTTGACATCAGTCAAGGATTGGTTGTCTAAGAATTCTCCATGAAAGACCTAGGTGAAGCATCCTTTATTCTAGGAATTAAGGTCTATAGGGATAGAACCGAATAGATGCTAGGACTTTCATAGAAATGTACATAGAGGAAGTACTAAAGAGGTTTAGTATGGAAAACTCTAAGAGGGATTCAATACCTCTTCAGACATGTATTCATCTTTCCAAGAAGATGTGCCCCAGCACACCTGAGGAAATAGAACGCATGAGCAAGATCCCTTATGCTTCCTGAATAGGGACCTCATGATGCCATGCATGTACACGACCTGATATAGCCCATGCTGTGAGTGTCACAAGCAGATATCAGTCAAATCCAGTGAAGAACACTGGACTTTCTGTGAAAGTATCCTTAAGTACTTGAGAAGAACTAAGGATATATGTTGTCTTTGGTTAACGGAAACTCCAAGTTCAGGGATACACAGACTCGGACTTCATGTCCGATATAGATGATCGAAAGTCGGACATCTGGCAACTGTTTGTCTGGAAGAGTTCCTTAGCAAACAGCGATATCATTCTCATCACGATTTACCTTGAGAAAGTTACGTTGAGGTCAAGAGTCAACTCCAGGACAATGTGGCAGACCCACTTACAAAAGCCGTTGGGCCAGCAGAAGATCGAAGCCCACCTTGAGAAGATGGGACTTAGACTTGTAGCCAATTGCTTTAGGACAAGTGGGAGATTGTTAGATATATGTAGCCTAGAAGCGCAGAATTGCTGACACTTGTATACACTTCTAGGGCAAAATTATAATTTTGACTATAATTAATGAAATGGGTTATTTTTATCACACATGTGTATTTAGTGTCTGTGATACATCCTTTGAGTTAATGGTAATGAATAATTCATATTTTCAAGAGTGAAAATTTAAGACATGAATAATCATTATTAACTCATAAACAGCTCCCGACCATAGGATCATCACGAGGATGGTGATTGATCCGAAGTTGGTGTACATCTTCTCTTTAGTAGATGAGTCTTGAGTCTACGGTGTGGAGACACCGGAGCGAGAGTAAGGTAACTCGTTAGAGAACGAGGCACTGAGCGTGACCACCTCGAGTAGATCTTAGGAAGTCTACCTTTCTCTCAATGACTGACTCGATGCTGCAGTAGTGTGTCTGGTTCTTGACCTGAGATGCATCGGCAGTTCACCTTGAGGGTGTTATAGTTTGACTACACCATTACTCGCGTCTCCTAGCCATATGAACCCTGAGGTGTATGTTGGCTACATGTTCATTGTAGGAACTGGATTGCATCAAGATGGATCTATCTACCTCGGTGCGTAGAAGGATAGCCCTATGATGATCATGAGAAATCAAGTCCAGAATCCATGGCCATGGCAGAGTGAAATAATAGAAAGAGTTTCTATTTAGATTTTCACATGGACTCGAATCGAATGATTACATCATATGACAGAGATAGGGTTTGACGAGTTCACCTTAACCCTAATCTAATCGGGCTCAAGATAGAAGAACTGAATCACACAGGTAGCTGCACCAAGAGGTTCCATTCAGCTCTGATGGTTGCGCACCATATACTGCTAGGTGTCACTGTGGATTTTGGGAGCAATGAGAATGATTTAGATGATCGATCATTTAGCTGTTCCGAATCAGAAGAGTTCTGATCCATCGAAAGGATTTGATGATGTCTATGATAGAGATCATGACATATCCACATACCATACAGACTGAACTAACTGGTCACACAAACAAGGTTTGATCTGGTGCACACACTCAAATTTGAACTGATCTAGTTCATTGATCTGAATGAGATTCAATAGGTTCAAGGAAATCTGCTAGCACTCGATTGAACCTAAGTTCTTCCTTTACTATCATAAATAAGTTGTCCTGACTGACGCCAAAGGAGTTTGTGCTCAATCAGAGGCCTTCATATGGTACTGACTGGGTTTGTCCAAGTCAGAATAGGTTGTCTTATTTGTAAGACATTACCTGCCATTTTTGGTCACCTGCCATTCTTGTTCTTTGACTTGGGAAAAGTCCTACTTTGACTGGTTCAAACGTTGACCATTGACCCTTTGACTTTTTGACACATGGCATGCACCTATGGAGAGCTGGTGGGGCTCTGTCCCCCTGTCAGAACCTGGCAAGGAGAAGGGCGCACGCCAAGGGTGGCGTGAGCCTCAAGTAGGAGCCCTAGGAGTCCTTGTTGGACAAGACTCCATCTCCCTTTAGGATTCCAATAGAGTTTACTAAGAAACCAGTTTGACTGGTCTTAGGCACCCTCTAAGGAGGAATCCAGGGGTCTCTTTTTCAACCAATCAGATTTAGATCTGATTTCACAAAGGGTTGTGATTGGTTGAGAGGAAGAGGAGTTGGATCACAAGAGGTCTATAAATAAGACCCTGCGCGCCCAACCCTAAATTCAAGTGAAGTCACAAGTCTTATGAAAGACCACGTCCAAGGCTGCCTCTCCCCTCCTTCTCCACGCCATATCTCTTCTCCCCTTTGCTCTCCACGTCCAAAGTGTTTGAACTTAGTTGGTGCGATTTCAGATCAAGAAAAGGCGAATCCAAAAGCAAGAAGGGCGCTGCTGCAAAAAGGACGACTGCAGATCTTCAAAAAGAGTTTTGAAGATCTTCCCAGATCCAGATCCAGATTTGATTTTTGGAGGTGTGATAGAGCTAAAAGAGGTTCTCTAGAACCAACCCCAGTGGATACCGGTAGAGGCCCAGGCGCGCTTGCTCTAAATCCAGAACTTCCGCTTGCAATCAGGCATCTCTACAGGGTAATTAGCGATACCCAAATCAGGTAAATTGAATTTTGATTTTAATTTATCTTTTTTATTTTATTTATTAAAATAATAAAAATCAGATCTGAAACATATCAAGATCTGATGATTAAGTTCAAGAGAAAATTTTTGAAATATATCTCTTGATCTAATCAGATCTGGACGAACCTGGACCGGGGATATCAGGATTTCCCTTCATTTACTATGCTGAAATAGGGTTCCATCTAAAACCAGTGTTATCACCAGTCGCTTGAGTTGATGGCATGTCGAGCAATCAAGTTTAAGTCGATCTCAAAACTTTAGGATGTCCAGTCCCATGTCAAGAGACAAACAGGGTGTACAAAATTGAAGTCTCCATGTCCCTTTTAGAGCTCTGGTTCATTCACTAATGTCCAAATAGTCCTATTGAGCATGAATTATTTCTATCTTCTAGTAAGACCATATGTGATTTGTACGAGCATCAACACGCATATTTCTTTGAGAAATGTTTATTCCAAAGATGTAGCATTGAAGATAGAATTAGGGCCTCGAAGGGAGAAAGAGTTTTGGAAGAATAATCTGGAGTTAAGGAACTTGAGGAATCGATCAATTTTGAGCCGATCCAACAACATTTCTTCCGTCCACCTCAGAGGTCAAATAGGACTTTTTCATCCTCCTGAAAAAATTACTTACGGTATTATTTCGAACGGAGCACGAGAAAATATTCCTTATAATTGAAATAGCAGCCTGTCAATCCGATGATACCTATAAATTTAGTGTACGACGCAATTGATATTAGATTATCGAGCTTGGTACCACCCAATGGGAAAGGCTAATAAAGGTAGAAAGCTTGACGTCATGCACACGAGACCAACCTGACTTGTTGATAGATCCACTTGACACATGTATTTGTACCTATTGGAGTGTTAAATAGATCGTTTAAGCCAAAAAGATTTGGTATAGATGAGAATGTGAACATTCAAAGCCTTGGTTAATGTGAAAAGGATATAGTCAGCAATGAAGCACTGACTATTCAGGAGTATTCTTTTTTACCAGTGGCCATGCTTAATCCATTGCATATATGTTTGCATTGTGAGCCATTATTTAATTACGAAACCTTATAGTAGGATTGGACATGAAAAATGGTTGTTCTTTAAATGGATTATCTTGAGAAAGATATCTGACTGCTTTCGTCATTAACCCTAGCTAAAACAAATAAAGATTAATGCCTTAATTTTTAGTTTCTAGAATAGTTGTAAGTTGGAGTTGACTTTTCGCAAACTTGAAGGCTTAATGTCTATATTTAATTTTAATTAAAAAATAAAATTTTTAACTTCTAATTTTAAAATAGAAAATTTAAATAAGTTGTATTCAATGGAGCAAATCGGACGAGTTTAAACAATTAAAAGAAAATATAAAAAGAAAATAAAATACTTAAGTACTTAGGAATTTTTTAGAATTTAATGAAGAATTATTCTAGAATTTTGAATCCATCGTTTGCAGTGCTTTCCAGTAATTCTTTTTATAAGAGTTTTACTTATTTCTAAGCAATATTAGTTATCGATTATAACTTTATTTTTCTTGTAAAGTGATGACATTACATCTCTTGATAATGATCCATCCCTATGAAATATCATAAACTATTGAATATTTAAGTTATTTTAATAAATTAATAAAACCATGACTTTTAGTGCTTATTTTTTAAAATACAATTATTAAATTAGAGTTATGGGACTGATATCTGTTAATTCATCATCCATCCTAGAATGAATATAATTCTTGATTCTACGATCCTTTCAATCAATAAATAGCCATGTCAAGATAATCAGCGAATCTCATGCATTAAAAAAAGATAAATTTTTATTAAAAATTGAAGCAATGAGAGATATGGTTTGCATAAAACAGTCATTATCAAAGATTAAAAAATTAACATAGTCCATGTTAGAGATTTCAATCCTAAGCTCTTCCAGAATTTCAGCTCCTAGCATCGTATATGTGCAAATCTGCTCACTCTCTGGCATCTTTCAGAGCTCCTTTGATTGAAGGTTTGAAGAAGAAAGAGAGGAAGAAAGTGAGGAGAAGAGAGAAAAAGAGAGAAGAAAAACTCCATTTTTCTCTGATTATTTTTGGCTTAGAAGACTGTCGTTCTTAGGCTATGGGAGTACGAGATTTTAAATCTAGAGATGGAAATGGTCTGTTAGAGGCTATTTTTGGAGTCAAAATCTGAGCCTGGATTGATTCTAATATCCTCAAATTACTCAGTTAACAATCAACTGACTCGCTCCAAACGGATCTGTGACTCAATAACGGTCGAATACACTAGCTTAAAAAACCATCAACGATTAGCCACTTAAATCTCTAATCAAGCTTGTCCTAGATTAATTTCTGGCCTGTTCGAATCTCTATCTGGATAGCATTTCCAATGAACTGCACCAACGATCAATCTGGAATCCCTAATTAGCGTTGGAATGAATATCTACCGTTGGATCTCCATCGGACAGTCAAGTGACTCCACATCTGATCGTGTTGCATGATCAGCTACAGCAATAGACCACCATAGAATCTGGCGTGATGAAGACTCAGCCAATCAAAAGCTTGGCAACCGGATCAACATTACGTGAAATACCACTATACATTTGGTGATAATAAATCTTTGATGACCTCTGAGAGATCTAAGCTTTGCCACATGTCGCTGTGCTACATTCGGCCACACTTGCACCTCGCCCACGATCCTGCAGCGTCCCATGCTTTATTCCATGGAAAGCGACCGTCATGCTCCACTCCGATGTGTCTGGCATAGCTCCCCTTTGTGGGTGTTTTTCTTTAGTTTAACTTTTGGCTTGCATAACTGTTTTATTTATAGCTCTGATAGAAATAAAATTTATTGCCATTGAACACCAATACAATCAGAGTCTTCACACTAGGATAGGCTTCTTTTCCTATATAAGTACTAAAAAAAATACTACAGTTCTTTAAAATAAAATATTCATTATTATTTAATATTTAGATGACTGATTATTAGCTAACTTCTATGATAATTATGCATACCCCTAACTTGGAGTTTTACTCATTCCTCGAGTAAAAAAAAAAAATTAAAAGATAACGTGTACCAACTATACATAACGATATGAAATTTCTTCAGGTATCCTAAAAAGTTAGTTGGATATACCTGATTAGATAGATTTAGAAATATATTATTTGATTTATTAATTCATGCCCAGAGTGTGGTAATGAAGAACATAAAATTTAGAGCTTTTTTTTTTATCAATTTTTCATCTTCTAGCTTTAAATCCTCTATCTTAGTATGGACTTTTTTTATTTTTTATTTTTATTTATAGGTAGTGCAAGGTTATAAATCTCTCTCTTTTTAACATGAAGATATCGGGACTGCTCGCCAAATGTTGGCTCACCTGCAGGAGATGTTTGGTGAACAGAGTCGCGCAGCCAAATATCAAGTCACGAAATGACTTTTTAAGGCTAAGATGCGTGATGGGCAGTCAGTCCAAGATCACTGTCTGACAATGATCAAGGACATGGAAGAGCTTGAGAAGCTCGGTGTGAAGTTGGACTTGGACTTGCAGAACGATATTATTCTGCAATCCTTGACTGATGCATATGGGCAATTCATCATGAATTACCACATGCATAAACTTCAAGAATTCCTTGGCCGAGTTGATGAATATGCTGGTTACCGCTGAGCTTTCTATGAAAGGTTCTAAAGGCTCAGTTCTTGCTATGGAACGGACTTCTTCCAAAAGAAAGTCTTATGGAAAGAAAAAGAAGTCTGTGAAAAAGCAAAAGGTGGAAGGATCAAAGAAGAAGAAGGCAAAGAAGAAGAAAGGCAAAGAAAGTGTTTCCATTGCAACAGCGACGGCCATTGGAAGCGGAACTGCCCTACTTACCTGGCCACCCTGAAGAACAAGAAGGAAGGTCCTTCTGGAGGTATGCTCGTTATTGAGTCTAACCTTACGGTTTCTTCTGCATCCAGTTGGGTGCTTGACTCTGGTTCTAGTGCTCATCTGTGCACTTCTATGCAGGGTCTTGAGGATAGCAGGAGGCTGAGGGATGGAGACATGATCCTACGCGTCGGTAATGGAGCAAGAGTTGCTGCAGTAGCCGTGGGAACATACCCTCTGCGATTACCATCTGGTTTAGACTTAGTTTTAAAAGACTGTTATTATGTGCCTGCAGCTAGCAGGAATTTGATTTCTGTTTCATGCTTAGCACAAGAAGGTTATGTGATCACCTTCTTTAAGGACCATTGTAAATTCTTTATGAAAGAAATAAAATTGCATTAATGGTCTTTAATGTCTTTATCAGTTGCATATTGATGTACCTGTTTTAACTATCGAGCAAAACGTGAATGCCAAACGACCTAGGGATAGTCCAAACGACAGATATCTATGGCACCTGAGATTAGGTCATATAGCAGAAGATAGGATTAACAAATTGGAGAAAAATGGGCTATTGAGTCCATTGACTTTTGAGTCATATCCAACTTGTGAATCTTGTCTTCAAGGCAAAATGACTAAACTCCCTTTTGTTGGACATGGGGAGAGGGCCACAGATCTCCTTGCCCTAGTACATACTGATGTGTGCGGCCCATTTCGATGTGCCGGCTAGAGGCAATTTTGTCTACTTCATTACCTTTACCGATGATCTGTCTAGGTATGGGTATGTGTATCTTATGAGACACAAGTCTGAAGCCTTTTGAAAAGTTCAAAGAATTCAGACATGAAGTAGAAAAACAAACTGGAAAACCCATTAAGGTTCTTCGATCAGATCGAGGAGGTGAATACCTTAGCCGGGAATTCCTAGACTATCTTAAGGAAAATGGCATAGTCTCTCAATGGACTCCACCAGGAACACCTCAACTCAACGGGGTTTCAGAACGGAGAAATCGGACTCTATTGGATATGGTTCGATCCATGATGAGCTTCACAGACCTCCCAGATTTTCTTTGGGGACATTCATTATTAACTTCAATCTATTTACTGAATAGGGTTCCCTCTAAAACCGTTCCTACCACACCGTATGAGATATGGCACGGTAAGAAACCAAGTCTGAGTCATCTCAGAATTTGGGGTTGTCCGGCTTATGTCAAAAGACAACAAGCGGACAAGTTAGAGTTTAGGTCCTTTAGAGCTCGATTCATAGGATATCCTAAAGAGTCATTAGGATACTATTTCTACATTCCAGAAGACCACAATGTGATTGTGAGTCGACATGCCATATTTCTTGAAAAATAGTTTATTCAAGATAGTGGCATTGGAAAGCAGATTAAGCTTGATGAGAAAGTCTCACAAGCAGAACGAGCTAAGGACCAAGTGGAACCAAATCAGGTTGAGCCAATAAGAACACTACCTCCTCCACCTCGTAGATCGGAAAGAGTTTCCCGTCCCCCTGAAAGATACTTAGGTATTATTTCAGAGGACGTAGAGGAAATGTTCCTCATAGGTAATGGTGCTCATGGTGATGATCCCAAAACCTACAACGAGGCGATATCAGATATCGACTCCGAGAAATGGCTTGAGGCAATGAAGTCAGAGATTCGACTCGATGCACTCAAACCAAGTCTGGACCTTGGTAGATCCACCAGAAGGTATAGTACCTATTGGGTGTAAATGGATCTTCAAGAGAAAGATTGGTGCAGATGGGAATGTGGAGACATTCAAGGCTAGACTGGTGGCAAAAGGTTATAGTCAACGTGAAGGCATTGACTATCAGGATACCTTTTCCCCGGTAGCTATGCTAAAATCCATCCGCACATTGCTTGCTGTTGCAGCCTATTTCGATTATGAAATATGGCAAATGGACGTGAAAACGGCATTCCTAAATGGATATCTTGAGGAAGATATCTATATGGAACAGCCGCTAGGTTTCACATCCAGTGATACTGATCACAAGGTTTGCAAGCTGCAAAGGTCCATATATGGACTTAAGCAAGCATCTCGGAGCTGGAACACTCGTTTCAATGATGTGATCAAAAAGTTTGGTTTCATCAAAAATGAAGAGGAACCATGTGTTTTCAAAAGGGTCAGTGGGAGCGCTGTTGTCTTCCTCGTATTGTACGTGGATGACATCCTCCTTATTGGGAATGATATTCCCATGTTGACATCAGTCAAGATGTGGTTGTCCAAGGAATTCTCCATGAAAGACCTAGGTGAAGCATCCTTTATTCTAGGAATTAAGGTCTATAGGGATAGACCGAATAGGATGCTAGGACTTTCACAGAAGATGTACATAGAGGAAGTACTAAAGAGGTTTAGTATGGAAAACTCTAAGAGGGGATTAATACCCTTCAGACATGGTATTCATCTTTCCAAGAAGATGTGCCCCAGCACACCTGAGGAAATAGAACGCATGAGCAAGATCCCTTATGCTTCTGCAATAGGGAGCCTCATGTATGCCATGCTATGTACACGACCTGATATAGCCCATGCTGTGAGTGTCACAAGCAGATATCAGTCAAATCCAGGTGAAGAACACTGGACTTCTGTGAAATGTATCCTTAAGTACTTGAGAAGAACTAAGGATATGATGTTGGTCTTTGGTAATGGAGAACTCCAAGTTCAGGGATACACAGACTCGGACTTCATGTCCGATATAGATGATCGAAAGTCGACATCTGGCAGACTGTTTGTGCTGGAAGAGTTCCAAGCAAACGGTGATACCATCTCATCCGCGATTACCTTGAGAAAGGTTACGTTGAGGTCAAGAGAGTCAACTCCACAGATAATGTGGCAGACCCACTTACAAAGCCGTTGGGCCAGCAGAAGATCGAAGCCCACCTTGAGAAGATGGGACTTAGACTTGTAGCCAATTGGCTTTAGGACAAGTGGGAGATTGTTAGATATATGTGCCCTAGAAGCCAGAATTGGCTGACACTTGTAATACACTTCTAGGGGCAAAATTATAATTTTGACTATAATTAATGAAATGGGTTATTTTCTATCACACATGTGTATTTAGTGTCTGTGATACATCCTTTGAGTTAATGGTAATGATAATTCATATTTTCAAGAGTTGAAAATTTAAGACATGAATAATCATTATTAACTCATAAACAGCTCCCGACCATAGGATCATCACGAGGATGGTGATTGATCCGGAAGGTTGGTGTACGATCGCTTCTCTTTAGTAGATGAGTCTTGAGTCTACGGTGTGGAGACACCGGAGCGAGAGTACAGGTACTCGTTAGAGAACGAGGGCACTGAGCGTGACCACCTCGAGTAGTCATTAGGGAGTCTACCTTCTCGTCAATGACTGACTCGATGCTGCAGTAGTGTGTCTGGTTCTTTGACCTGAGATGCATCGGCAGTTCACCTTGAGGGTGTTATAGTTTGACTACACCATTACTCGGTCTCCTAGCCATATGGAACCCTGAGGTGTATGTTGGCTATGACATGTTCATTGTAGGAACTGGATTGCATCAAGATGGGATCTATCTACCTCGGTGGTAGAGGAGTAGCCCTATGATGATCATGAGAATCAAGTCCAGAAATCCATGGCCATGGTAGAGTGAAATAATAGAAAGAGTTTCTATTTAGATTTTCACATTGGACTCGAATCGAATGATTACATCATATGACAGAGACTAGGGTTTGACGAGTTCACCTTAACCCTAATCTGATCGGGGCTCAAGATAGAAGAACTGAATCACACAGGTAGCTGCACCAAGAGGTTCGCATTCAGCTCTGATGGGTTGCCACCATATACTGCTAGGTGTCACTGGTGGATTTTGGGAGCAATTAGAATGATTTAGATGATCGATCATTCTAGCTGTTCGAATCAGAAGAGTTCTGATCCATCGAAAGGAGTTTCGATGATGTCGATGATAGAGATCATGACATATCCCATTACCATACAGAACTGAACCTAACTGGGTCACACAAACAAGGGTTTGAATCTGGTGATCATCAATTGAACTGATCTAGTTCAATTGATCTGAATGAGATTCAATTAGGTTCAAGGAAATCGTGCTAGCACTCGATTGAACCTAACGTTCTTCTTTTACTATCATAAATAAGTTGTCCTGACTGAGCCAAAGGAGTTTGTGCTCAATCAGAGGCCTTCATATGGTCTGACTGGAGGTTGTCCAAGTCAGAATAGGTTGTCTTATTTGTAAGACATTACCTGCCATTTTTGGTCACCTGCCATTTCTTGTTCTTTGACTTTGGTCAAAAGTCTACCTTTGACTGGTCAAACGTTGACCATTGACCCTTTGACTTTTGACCACATGTCATGCACCTATTGGAGAGCTGGTGGGGGCTTGTCCCCCTGCCAGAACCTGGCAAGGAGAAGGGCGCACGCCAAGGGTGGCGTGAGCCCAAGTAGGAGGCGCCTAGGAGTCCTTGTTGGACAAGGACTCCACCTCCCTTTTAGGATTCCAATCAGAGTTCTACTAAGAATCCAGTTTGACTGGTCTTAGGCGCCCTCTAAGGAGGAATCCAGGGGTCTCTATTCCAACCAATCAGATTTAGATCTGATTTCACAAAGGGTTGTGATTGGTTGAGAGGAAGAGGAGTTGGATCACAAGAGGTCTATAAATAAGACCCTGCGCCCAACCCTAATTCCAAGTGAAGTCAAAGTCTTATTGAAAGAGATTTCCCACGTCCAAGGCTGCCTCTCCCCTCCTTCTCCACGCCATACTCTCTTCTCCCCTTGCTCTCCACGTCCAAAAGTGTTTTGGACTTAGTTTGGTGCGATTCAGATCAAGGAAAGGCGATCAAAAGCAAGAAGGCTGCGCTGCTGCAAAAGGACGACTGCAGATCTTCAAAAGAGTTTTGAAGATCCTCCAGATCAGATCCAGATCTGATTTTTGGAGGTGTGATAGAGAAGAAGAGGTTCTCCAGATCCAACCCGAGTGGATACCGGTAGAGGCCAGGCGCTTGCGTGGCTAAGATCCAGAACCTTCCGCTGCAATCAGGATCATCTACAGGGTAATAGGATTACCCAAATCAGGTAAATTGAATTTGATTTAATTTATCTTCTTTTATTTTATTTATTAAAATAATAATAATCAGATCTGAAACATATCAAGATCTGATTAAGGTCAAGAGAAAATTTTTGAAATATATCTCTTGATCTAATCAGATCTGGACGAACCTGGACCGGGATATCAGGATTTCCCTTCATTTATATGCATGCTGAATAGGGTTCCATCTAAAACCATTTTGATCACACCGTATGAGTTATGGCATGGTGAGAAGCCAAGTTTAAGTCATCTCAAAATTTAGGATTGTCCAGCCCATGTCAAGAGACAACAGGTGGACAAATTAGAATCTATGTCCTTTAGAGCTCGGTTCATTGAATATCCTAAAGAGTCATTAGAATATTATTTCTATCTTCTAGAAGACCATAATGTGATTGTGAGTCAACACGCCATATTTCTTGAGAAATAGTTTATTCAAGATAGTGGCATTGAAAGATAGATTAGGCTCAAGGAGAAAGTCTTTGAAGAATAATGAGTTAAGGAACTTGAGGAATCCGATCAATTTGAGCCGATCCACACACTATCTCCTCCACCTCATAGGTCAAATAGGATTTTTCATCCTCCTAAAAGATACTTAGGTATTATTTCGAAGGATGCAGAGAAAATATTCCTTATAAAAAATAGGGTTCATGATGATGATCCTAAAATTTATGACGAGATGATATTAGATATCGACTCTAAGAAATGGTGAAAGGCAATAAAGTTAGAAATTGACTCAATGCACACGAACCAAGCTTGGACTTTGATAGATCCACTTGAAGGTATTGTACCTATTGGACGTAAATAGATCTTTAAGCAAAAGATTGGTATAGATGAGAATGTGGAGACATTCAAAGCTTGGTTAATGGTGAAAGGATATAGTCAGCATGAAGGCATTGACTATCAGGATATCTTCTTACCAGTGGCCATGCTTAAATCCATTCATATATTGTTTGCTATTGTAGCATATTTTAATTACGAAATATAGTAGATGGACATGAAAATGGTGTTCTTAAATGGATATCTTGAGAAAGATATCTGACTGCTTGTCATTAAAGCAACAAATAAAGATTAAGCCTAATTTTAGTTTTAGAATAGTGGTAAGTTGGATGTTGACTTTTCGAAGATTGAAGGCTAAGTTATATTTAATTTTAATTAAAAATAAAATTTTTAATTTAATTTTAAAATAGAAATTTAAATAAGTTGATTAATGAGAGCAAATGGAGAGTTTAACAAATTAAAAGAAAAATAAAAAGAAAATAAATACTTAATTACTTAGGATTTTTTAGAATTAATGAGAATTATTCTAGAATTTTGAATCCATCTTTTGCATGCTTGTGGTAATTCTTTTTAATAAAGTTTTATTATTTTTAAGAATTTAGTTATGATTATAATTTATTTTCTTAAAGTATGAATTATATCTCTTGATAATGATCCATCTCTATGAAATCATAAACTATTCAATACTTTAATTCTTAAAAATTAATAACATGACTTTTAGTGATTATTTTTTAAAATAAATTATTAAATTAAGTATGGACTGTATCTGTTAATCATCATCCATCCTAATGAATATAATTTATTTAGATCTTTAATCAATAAATAGCATGTCAAGTAATCAGGATCTCATGCATAAAAAGATAAATTTTATTAAAAATTGAGCAAGAGAATATGTTTGCATAAAAAGTAATTATAAAAGATTAAAAAAAATTATAATCCATGTTAGAAGATTTCATCTACTCTTCCAGAATTTAGCTCCTTAGCCGTATATGGTTGACAATCTGCTCACTCTTGGCATCTTCAGAGCTCCTTTGATTGAAGGTTGGAAGAAGAAAGAAGGAAGAAAGGAGGAGAAGAGAGAAAAAGAGAGAAGAAACTCCATTTTTCTCTATTTTTTTTGGCTTAGAAGACTCGTTCTTAGGCTATGGGAGTAAGAGATTTTAAATAGAGGAGGAAATGGGGTCTTTAGAGCTATTTTTGGAGTCAAAATCTGAGCCTGGATTGATTTCTAATATCCTAATTAATTCTGGCCATCGGATCTTGATCAAACGGTCCAAAACTAGCTTAAAAACCATCAAGATTAGCCACTTAAATCTCTAATCAAGCTTCTAGATTAATTTTGGCTGTCGAATCTCTACTTGGATGCATTTCCATCATTGAATCGCACCAAATCAACTCTGGAATCCCTAATTAGGTTGGAATGAATATCTACCGTTGGATCTCCATCGACATCAATGTCCACCATCTGATCGTGCAATACTACAGCAATAGACCACCATAGATCGGGCGTGATGAAGACTGCAGCCAATCAAAAGCTGGCACACCGGATCAAATTACTGAAATACCCCTATACATTGTGATAAAATTTTTATGAACCTCTGAGAGATCTAGGTTTGCCACATGTCGCGTGCTGATTGGCCACACTTGCTGAGCTGGGCGGTCCATGCTTATTCCATGAACCGACCGTCAGTCCACCGTGTGCTGGCATATTTTTGTTGTTTTTCTTTTATTTTAACTTTTGGGCTTCATAACTTTTTTTATTTTAGCTCTGATTTGAATAAAATTTATTGCATTGGAACCCATAAATCGAGCTCTTCACACTGGTAGGCTTCTTTTCTATAAAATACTAAAAAAATATTAATTTTTAAAATAAATATTAATTAATATTTAATTTAATACTATTATTTAGTAATTTATGATAATTATCATACCTCCTAACTTGAGTTTTACTCATTCTCGAGTAAAAAAAAAAATTAAAGATATGTACCAACTTAATAAGATATGAAAGTTTCTTCAGGTCATCCTAAAATTAGTTGATACCTGATTAGAGATTTAAGAAATATATTATTTGATTATTAATTCCATCCCAAGTAGTGGTTAAGTGAAGAACATAAAATTTTAGAGCTTTTTTTTGATCAATTTTTCATCTTTATTCTTTAAATCCTCTATCTTTAGTATGGACTTTTTTTATTTTTTATTTTTTTTATAGGTAGTGCAATGTTTTAACCTCTTAAGCTTTCTACCTGACCCTTGTAGTGAGCTTTGGACCAATGACTTTCAAACCAGTTAGCTTTAGGGGACTAGGTGTAGAACACCCTTCAGACTTACTAACTTAAGTCAAATAGGCTATAGGTTAAAACAAACCATATAACAAGCTTCTTCACATTGCCCATTTTTTGTCGTGAATAACATTGCTTACTTAGGCAACAGAATCTGATTACTCGATGGAAAACTAATGTTTAGAACTTGCTCTTTATTTCTCTCTTTTTTTCATATATTATATTTTTCAAACTTTTTTAAATTTTTTTTCAATCATTTTTCTTTCACACATACCCACAAAAAGAAGATTTTTTATTGAATATAGGCTGGAAGAAAATTTTAAAATCACTCAAAAATTTATTCTATTCTAGGCCTGACCATTTATTGGGTATCCTTAATAATTTGATTCATAGTATTTCAAAACTTCTCTAGACCATTAATCAATTATTGATTAAAATGCCTAAAAAACTTTAAATCAACATGAAATCAGGTACATAAGACTAATTATTACCATACTTGAGGACTTAAAAAAAATTATTTATCCTTCCCCCCCAACTTAATTTCTATTATCCTCAATGGAGGAAAGAATAATAGAGTGTGATAGAAACTAACAAGAAAAGAATTCACCTAATTTAATATATTCTTAGCTCGGTCTAGATTTTATTTATTATTCTTCTAACATGGGTTTGTAGTTCTCCCCCCCAACTTAATCCTAAATGAAAGGTAAACTAAAAACAAAAAGAAAATATTAAATTCAAAAACTCGGTTGCCTCCCAGTAAGCGCTAAGTTTAACGTCTTCAACCAGACTTGTCCAAAAATTAATCCGAGTAGACTGGTTCATAAAGAACCACAGCTTCTTCATTAGATTCAGTGTGTAGTTCCAAGAATAGTTTCAATCATTGTCCATTAACTTTAAAAGTAACACCATTACTTGGGTTTTCAATCTCTATGGCCCGTGTGAGAAGACTTCTTTAACAATATATGGTCTAGTCCATCATGATCTTAATTTATCAAGAAATAGGTGTAGCCTAGAATTGCATAGAAAAACCTTTTGTCTAGGTGTAAAAGATTTTCTATTAATTGCTTGGTCATGAAAAGTTTTAGTTTTTTCTTTATAAATTTTGACATTTTCAAAGGCTTCATTCCTAATTTCCTTAAATTTATTAATTTATAATTTTCTCAGATCACCAGCTGCATCCAAGTTCATATTTAGTTTCTTAATGGCCCACATTGCCCTATGTTCCAATTCTTTCGACAAGTGACATGCTTTACCAAATACAGGTCTATATGGTGATATTCCGAAGTTGGTCTTAAAAGCTATGCGATATGCCCAAAGTGCATCTGTTAATTTTAAAGACCAATCTTTCCTATTGGTGCTTACTGCCTTTTCTAAAATCAGCTTAATTTTGCGATTAGAAACATTAACTTGCCCATTTGTTTGCGAATGATAGGGTGTGGCTAGTTTGTGGGTAATGTTATACTTCTTCATTAGTGATGCAAAGGATCAGTTCTAGAAGTATGTTCCATGATCACTGATAATAGCTCTAGAAGTACCAAATCAGGATAGGATATTTTCTTTAAGAAATTTGATAACAATCCTACTATCATTGGTCTTGCATGGTACTGCCTCTATCCACTTGGATACATAATCAACAGCTATTAATATGTATTCATTCCCAAAAGATTTTGGAAATGGTCCCATGATGTCTATTCCCCATACATCAAAAATTTCTATAATTAAAATTAGATTCATAGGCATCATATCTTTCTTAGTGATCCGACGTATTTGTTGACACCTAATACAATTTTTATGGTGTTCATGGGCATGTCTAAATAGGTTTGGCCAATAGAATCCATATTGGAGCACTTTAGCTATAGTCTTTTTAGCACTGAAATGACCACCACAAGCTTAGTCATGGCAAAAAGATAAAATTCTCCTAACTTCTTCATCTAGGATGCATCTTCTTATGATTTGGTTAGGCCATTATTTAAATAAATATGAATCATCCCAAATAAAATATTTTACTTGAGAAAAAAATTTGTTCTTGTCCTGAGTGGTCCAGTGCATAGGAATTTAGCTAGTGGCTAAGAAATTTACTATGTCAGCATACCATGGCTCTGATGTTACTAACAATAATTGTTCATCAAGGAAGGACTCATTAACAGGTATTTTCTCAATTGATAAAATTCCTAAATAAGATAAATGATCTACCACTAGATTTTCTATACCTTTTTTATTCCTGATCTCTAGATCAAATTCTTGCAAAAAAAGGATCCATCTAATTAAGCATGCCTTAGCATCTTTCTTTGAGAAAAGATGCCTAATAGCTAAGTGATCAGTATAGATAACTGCATGAGAACCCACTAAGTAGGACCTAAATTTTTCTAAAGCAAATATCATACCTAAAAATTCCTTTTTAGTGGTTGAGTAATTAAGCTATGCTTCATTTAAGGTCCTGCTAGCATAATAGTCACTCGAAGTAGCTTATCTATCTTTTGACCTAAGATAGCTCCTATGGCATGATCAGACGCATCGCACATGAGCTCAAAAGATTGAGTCCACATAGGTGGATGAATAATTGGGGCCAAAGTTAATACCTTCTTTAAACTTTCAAAGGACTCGAGATATTCAGGTGTGAAGTCAAATTTGAAATCTTTGGCTAATAGGTTAGTTAATGGTCGAGTCACTTTGCTAATTTTTTTTATAAATTGCCTATAGAAACTAGCGTGTCCAAGAAAAGAGAAAATTTCTTTTACTGATGTGGGTGGTGGAAGGTTTTCAATTAAATCAACCTTTGCTTTATCTACTTCTATACCTCATTTTGAAATTACATGATTGAGGACTATGTTTTCCTTAACCATAAATTGGCATATTTTTCAATTTAACACTAGATACTTCTCCTTACATTTTTCTAAAACTAATCTGAGATGATGTAGACATTTGGAGAAGGTAGATCCAAAGATTAAAAAATCATCCTTGAAAATTTTAAGAAATCTTTCTACCATGTCTAAGAAAATGCTGGTCATGCACTTTTGAAAAGTAGCTGGTGCATTACATAATCCAAAGGGCATGTGTCTATAAATAAAGGTTCTTTATGGACAGGTAAAGGTGGTCTTTTCTTGATCTTTAGGAGCTATAGAAATTTGGTTATATCCTGAATATCTATCCAGAAAGCAATAAAAGTCATGCCGCTAGTCTTTCTAACATTTGGTCTATAAAGGGCAGAGAAAAATGGTCCTTTTGGGTGGCTGTATTTAATTTTCTATAGTCAAAGCAAATCCTTCATCTAGTTTGAACTCTTGTTAGGACCAATTCATTATTATCATTTTGGATTACAGTAACTCCTAACTTCTTAGGTACTACTTGTACTAGGCTTACCCATAAACTATCTGAGATTGGATGTATTATTTCATTATCAAGAAGTTTTATTATTTCTTTGTTACAACTTTTTTTATGTCTGGGTTAAGTCTCCTTTGTAGATCTCTTTTTAGCTTAGCATCCTCTAATAGATAAATTCTATGTTGAACAATCGACTGACTAATCCCCTTTAAATTAGTCATGGTCCATCCTAATGCTTCTTTATTTTTCTTTAGGATAGTCAATAATTCTCCCTCTTGTATAGGATCTAGGTCTGCTGAAATAATTACTAGCAAGATTTCTCATGGATCTATGTATGCATATTTCAGGTGTTTAGGAAGTGTTTTTAATTCTATCTTGGATATTTTCTCCGCTAATGATCTTGGCAATGGTTCAACTGAAGGCTTCCATCAAAGTTCTGTATTGACTATTGCTAAATATTTGACCTCTTCGAATTCTTCATAGTTCTGATTTGCCCATATTTTCATGTCAGATTTTTCATCACTTAGGTCAATGGGTTCATAAACATTGTCTTGTATTAAGTTGAGGTCACTAACTTGATTTGTTTTAGATAGATTAAAAATATTTAGATCTGTGGTCATATTACTAAAAGAGAGTTTCATTAGGCCATTTTGATAATTGATTTGGACATTGGTTATGGCTAGAAATGGTCTATCTAGTATAACTAGGATATGGCCATTTCGATTTATTATAGGTTCAGTTTCTAAAATCACAAAGTCCACTGGATATATGAAATCACCAACCTTAATTAATACATCCTCTACTATTCTCCTTGGTACTTTCAATGATCGATCTACTAATTGTAAAGTCATTCCTGTAGGCTTTAATTCTTTCAATTCTAACTTTTCATAATCGAATAAGGTAGTATATTGACACTCATTCCTAAGTCTAATAGAGCCTTGTTAATGAAGATTTTTCCTATAATGCAAGAAATAGTGGGAGACTCTAGATCTTTGTATTTCACTGGCACATGGTTTGACAGGTAGGAACTCACACTAATTGCTAAGAAGGCCCTCTTAGGTACATTAGTGGTCTTTTTTTTTGGTACATAAGTCCTTATAAAATTTAGCATATGATGAAAATTGTTGGATCATATCTAATAAAGGAAGATTTACATTCACTTGCTTAAAGACTTCCAGGATTTTATTTAATTTGGTTGAGTTTTGATTGGACTTCAATCTATTAGGAAAGGATACTACAATCTTAGGTATTGGTCCACTTAATTCTAATGCAAGCTCTGCTGATGGATCAAGTTCTGTTTCTTTAGGTTCTTCACACTGGCCCTGTTCAGGTATTAGTTTAGATGGTGGATCTTCTATTTTTTCTTCTGGTGCTTCACATGTACTCACTTGGTTGTCTATTTATTTTTTAGACTTAGTGTATGGATAGCATTTAGTTGATTAATCTGGACTCCTTGTTGAGGTTTCTGATTATTTTGGGTTCTAGAGTTAGCCTCAGGTTGACTTGATAATCTACCCTTTTTTCTTTCACTCATAGTAGTAGCTAACTATCCTAATTGCATTTCTAAACAAGCTATTACTTGTGTATTTGCTGTTAGCAATTAACCAGTGGCTTGCATAAAAGTATTAAGGGTAGTTGCATTACCGGCCATTGATTTTGACAAGTTTTCTAGGCTTTTTTCTAGAGAGTCTAATTTCTTTTCATTATTGTTAAAGCCTGGTGGGTTGTTTAAAATAGGGTTAGGCCTTAGATTTGACTGCTTGAAGCTAGGACCTCCTACATTTAAACCTTATGATCATGAGAAACTGGGTTTCTCCATCCTGGATTATAAGTGAATGCATAGGGGTTATTATTTGATCTTTGATATGCTGCATTCAGCTATGCATAATCATTATCAGCTTGGTTCATTAGGAGAGGACATTCTTCTATGACATGGTTTGGTGTACTACAGCCATTGCACATAGATGAAGATACTTAGTTTATATTGGCTGATCTCTATAATTCTAAGGCCTCAAATCTATGGGCTAGGCTTGCAAAATTAGCTAGGAAAGTTTGGACATGGTGCATCCCTCTTCTTCTTGATGTGTGTTGATCTATTTTTCTAGTTGTTTTCCATTGTAGAATTTTTTCTACTAGGTCCTCTAAAAATTGTCAAGCCTCATTAGCTGGCTTATACATAAATTGACCCTAGCACATCGACTCTAGCATAGTTCTAAAATTTAGTTCTAAACCTTCATAAAAAATTTGGCACAACCTCAAAATTTCTATCCCATGATGTGGGCATTGGCTTAATAGATTTTTAAAATGGTCTAGACATTTTCATAATGATTCACCCTCTAATTGATAAAATTGATTAATTTCATTTCTTAACTTGGCTGTTTTATGATGAGGGAAGAATTTTCTTAAGAACACTTTTACAAACCCATCCCATGTTGTGATCGAGTGGTTAGGTAGACTATACAACCATTTTTTAGCATTTTTCTTAAGGGCGAAATTAATCAGCTTAAGTTTAATAGCATCTTAAGAGAGTTAGTGTATCCTCATGGTTTCACATACTTCCTCAAATTCTCTAATAAAAATATACTTATCTTTAACTCTAGTGAATTTGAGGAACATATTAATGACTTAAGGTTTTAGCTTAAAGGTGGTAATAGTAGTCTGGGGTAGTCGAATACAGGATGGTTGGATTGAGCCCACTGGATAGCAAGGTTCTTTAGGGTTGAGGTTCTTGATCTATCTCACTCATCGTGGACATAGAAATTTCTTGGATTAGGATACGATTTGGATCTATTTTTACTAATCGACCATATTTTCTTTTTTAAGTTATTATTTTATAATTTATTTATTTATTTATTTATTATTATTATTATTATTATTATTATTATTATTATTAAAGTTTTTAGAAAGATGAGAGAAAAGAAAGAAGAGGGTTCTAAAGATGAGTCCTAAGAAGTCCTAAATCTAGAGATGAAAGAGAGAAGAGTGCTTTAATTAGGTTTGAATTTGATGTTAATTGCAATCAAGTTAAGCAAGCATGGACTCTCTATCCTAGGGTTAACCTAGAGCTAGATAGCTTCTAACAGTTCTAAGATCACCTTTAAGCACTCCAAGTTCAAAATTGGCTAATTGATTCAGTCAGGTAAGTGTAAGATGTGGAAAGTTTCATGCTCGTTGCTTTTCTTAGATACCAACTAAATTGGCCAGTCAGACAACTGAATTAATTAAAAACCATGATCTTTGAACCACTTACCTTAGACACCGAGCAATTAACCAATTCGAATCTGGTCCAACTCTAGGATTTTCGTATCCTAATGAGCTCGAGTATCTTTAAGGACCAACATCTAATTGATTTTATATTAAGATTTGGATCAATGCAATATGAAGGGTAATGGTTCGTAGGCTAACAAAGGATGATTAAATTCTCATCTTATCTTATTTAATGGGTTATGCCCTTAGATTATATTATGAATATGCAATGCAAATCAAACAAGATGTCCAAATATATTAAAATTTAATTTTATATAATATATATGGTTACTCTAATTAATTAAGTATTGCGAGATGTTGGTGATTTTTTTAAGAATTTATGGTTTTATCTTTTTATAGATATTTTTTTAGTTTTTGATTGTGTGGTCTTGTAAAAAAAAGTAAATTTAAGTGATTAAGTCTTAAAAAGTAATAAATTAATCTAAACTACAGAGAGCAGAAATCAGTTATGAAAAGATAATAACAACTAGATAAAATTAAAGAGCAATAAAATTTTTTTATATTTTATTTATTTTTTAAATTTTTTAATTATTTTTAAATTTATTAATTAATTTTTAATTAATTGAAGCAATTGTGCTATAATTTCTAACAATGGTGCCAAAAATTTGACTGCTTGTCGTTAAAGCAACAAATAAAGATTAAGCTTGATTTTAATTTTTAGAATAGTAATGAATTAGATGTCGATCTTCTTAAGGATTGAAGGCTAAGTTATGTCTAATTTTAATTAAAAATAAATTTTTTTAATTTAATTTTATACTAAAAATTTAAATAAATAGATTGAAGAGAGCAAATTAAGAGTTTAATAAATTAAAAAATAAAAAAAATAAATACTTAATTACTTAGGATTTTTGAGAATTAATGAGAATTATTCTAAAATTTTGAATCCATCTTCTACATGGTTGTGTTAATTCTTTTCAGTGTAAAATTTTATTATTTATAAAAATTTAGTTATGATTATAATTTATTTTCTTAGAGTATGAATTATATCTCTTGATAATGATCTATCTCTATGAAATCATAAACTATTCAATAATTTAATTCTTAAAAATTAATAACATAGATTTTAATAATTATTTTTTAAAATAAATTATTAAATTAAGTACAGACTGTATTTACTAATCACAATCAATCCTAATGAATATAATTTATTTAGATCTTTAATCAATAAATAGCATGTCATGCATAAAAAGATAAGTTTTATTAAAAACTAAGCAAAAGAATATGTTTGCATAAAAAATAATTACAAAAGATTAAGAAAAAAATTACAGCCCATGTCAGAAGATTTCATCTACTCTCTTACATTCAGCTCCTTAGCCACACATGGTTGATGATCTGCTCGCTTTCAGCATCTTCAGAGCTCCTTTGATTGAAGGTTGGCAGAAAAAAGAAAGAAAGAAGGAAAAGAGAGAAAAAGAGAGAAGAAACTCTATTTTTCTCTAATTTTTTTGGCTTAGAAGACTCGTTTTTTGGCTATGAAAGTAAGAGCGCTTAAATAAAGGAGGTAACAGGATCTTTAGAGCTATTTTCGAAGTCAAAATCTAAGTTTGGATTAATTTCTAACATCCTGATTAATTCTGGCCATCGAATCTTGATCAAATGATCCAGAACCAACTCAAAAACCATCAAGATTAACCGCTTAAACCTCAAATCAAGCCGCGATGAAGACCATAGCGAATCAGAAGCTGGCGCGCTGGATCAAATTATCGAAATACCCCTATACATCATGATAAAAATTCTATTAACCTCTTAGCAGTCTCGATTTGCCATGTGTCGCATGCTGATTGGCTGCGCTTGCTGAGCTGGGTGGTCCATGCCTATTCTATGGATTGGTCGATCGGTCCACCGTGCATCGACCTTTTTTTTTATTTTTCTTTTATTTTAACTTCTAGGCTTCATAACTTTTTCATTTTAGCATCGATTTGAGAAAAATTTATTACATTGGAATCCATAAATTGAGCTCTTTACATGATGATCTTCTTTCTTATAAAATACTAAAAAATATTAATTTATTTTAAATAAATATTAATTAATATTTAATTTAATACTTTTATTTAGTAATTTATAGTAATTATCAATATCTATATGGAAAGGCCCTTTGGTTTCACTTTCAATGATGGTGATCACAAAGTCTACAAGCTATAAAGATCCATCTATGGACTCAAGCAAGCATCTCAGAGCTAGAATGCTTGCTTCAATGATGTGATCAAATCATTTAGTTTCATCAAGAATGAGGAGAAACCTTGTATGTTCAAAAATATCAGCAGGAGTGCTATTGTCATTCTCGTATTATACATGAATGACATTCTTCTGATTGAAAATGATATTCCTATGTTGACCTCGGTCAAGGTGTGGTTATCTAAAAAGTTTTCTATGAATGACCTAGGAGTGGCATCCATTATTTTTGGGATTAAGGTCCATATGAATAGACCAAAATGGATGCTTAGTCTCTCATAGAAGATATACATAGAGGAGGTGTTGAAGAGGTTCAGCATGGAGAACTCCAACAGGAGACTTGTGCCCTTCAGACATGGTATTCATCTCTCCAAAAAGATATGCCTCAACACATTTGAAGAGATTCAACGCATGAGCAAGATCTCTTATGCTTTGGTAATAGGGAGCCTCATGTATGCCATGCTATGTACACAACCTAATATCGTCCATACTATAAGGGTCACTAGCAGGTATCGGTTAAATCCAAGTGAAGAGCACTAGACTTCTATGAAATGTATCCTTAAGCACTAGAGAAGGACTAAGCATATTTTCTGATCTTTGGTAATGGAGAACTCTAGGTCTGGGATATACAGACTCAGATTTTATGTCTGATACAGATGATCAAATGTTGGCATCTGGTATTCTATTCTTGTACAATGGTGGTGCTGTATGCTAGAAGAGTTTCAAGCAGACAGTGATAGTTGACTCCACCATGAAAGTAGAGTACATCGCTACCTCAAAAGCTGCAAAGAAAGCATTCTAGTTCAAGAAGTTCTTTGCAAAGCTTGAAATGATGTCATCAAATGCCGTCCCTCTATATAATAACAACAATGGCATCATAGCCCTAGCTACGAAGCCAAGATCTTACCAGAAGTCCAAGCACATCAAGCAGCGATTCCACCTCATTCACGATTATCGTAAGAAGGAATACATTGAGGTCAAGAGAGCCGATACTGTAGACAATGAGCTAACCCACTAATGAAGCCTTTAAGCTAATAGAAGATTAAAGCCTATCTTGAGAAGATGGGACATAGATTTGTTGCCAATTGACTTTAGGTCAAGTGGGAGTTTATTAGATGTGTGCCAAAGAAGCTAAATTGGCCGATACTTATAAATACTTTCTAGAGATATTTTTATAATTTTAACTTATAATTAATAAAAGAATTATTTTCTTTTATCATATTCATGTATAAAGTGTTTGTGATATAACTATAGAGTTAACAGGGATGATAACATATATTCTTAATAGTTGAAAATTTAAGGCATGTGTTATCATAATAAACTCATAAACTGCTTCCAATCATAGGATCATTATGAGAATGATGATTGATTTGGAAGATTGGTGTACGATCACTTTCTTAAGATAGATGAGTCTTGAGTCTATGGTGTGGAGATACTGGAGTGAGAGTATAGATACTTGTTGAGAATAAGGGCACTGAAGGTTACTACCTCAAGCAGTCATAACAGAGTCTACCTTCTCATCAATGACTAGATTAATGCTGCAGTCATATGACTGATTCATTGACCTGAGGTGCATTGGCAGTTCACCTTGAAGGTATTATAGTTTGACAACATCATAACTCTGTCTCCTAGCCATTTGAAATCCTAATGTGTATGTTGGCTATAGCATGTTCATTGTAGGAATTGGATTGCACCAAAATGAGATTTATCAATCTTGGTAGATAAAGAGTAGTCTTATGATGATCATGAGATTGAGTCCTAAAGCCCATGGCCATGGCAGTATAAAATAATAGAAAGAAGTTTCTATTAGAATTTCATATTAGACTCGAATCGAATAATTCAATCATATGACAAGTGTTGGGTCTGACGAGTTTACCTTTATCTAGATCCTATTAGGGATCAAGATAGAAGAACCCAATCACATAGTTGGCTACACCAAGAGGTTTATACTTGGTTCTAAAGGGTTGCCACCATATACTGCTAGGTGTCATTAGTGGATTTTAGGATCAATTAGAATTGTCTTGATAATCGACGATTCTGATTGGGCAAATCAGAAGAGTTTTGGTCTACCAAAAGATGTTTCGATGATGGAGATAGCGATATGTCCCATTACCATATAAAATTGAACCTAACTAAGTCACACAAATAAGGGTTTGGGTTTGGATGTCATTAATTGGACCAACTTGGTCCATTTAATTTGGATTAGATCCAATCAAGTTCAAGAAAATCATGCTAGTACATGATTGGATCTGACTTTCTCCTTCTATAAACTTTTTGATTAGTCTGAATTCAGTCAAATTTGATTTGGCTCATCCAGAAATCCTATATAGGTTTGTCCTAGTCTGGCTGGATCTTGTCCTAATCAAATTAAGGCTTATTCTTATGAGATCAGGGCTTGCCCTGGTCTCATGCAAGGAGCATTAGGACAAGGGTCACATTACCTAGTCTTTGCAGGAAAGAAGAAATGTGGTGCCTGCCCCTGGGATTTCTCTTGGGGTGTGCCCCCTAGATGATATTTGTGGAGAGAATGAGGGTGCACGCCCTTCTTGGCATACACCCTTAGTGGATAAGGATAAGCATGGAGGTTCCCCATTCAAATGAGCTCGAATGGGTCAAGCAGTTTGAAATTTTTCAAACTCTCTTGAAGAGAGAAGCCCAATGCCAACTCCACCTTATCAGATAAGGTGATGCCCAATTTTTTGATATTTTGTGTGACAAAATGCTTGAAAAATCTGAGTATGGTGTGGAAATTAGGATGGAGTCCTTCCGCTTTAAGCAAATTGATTGCTTAAATCCCTAGGACTCTGGGGTTGCACATGGTCTATAAATAGATGTGCTGCCCAAGGGTTTTTGTAATCTATTTCCCATACCTAGACTCTACCTCCCCATCTATCCTCCATGCCTCCTCTCCATCCTCCTCTCCCTCTTCTGCACGCCCAAGGGTTAGGCAAATCAGCCATTCAAGAGTTGATGTGCTGCTACTGCAAAAATCGAGTCAAGAAGATCCTATTCGTGTGATGATCAACCTACTGCCAGAGATCAGGTCGAAGGTGCACCAAAAAAGTTCCAAATCTGATTTGAGATCAGATATAGAAGGAGAAGACCTCTAGATTGATCTGAGTGGATTCTAGTAGAGGCCAAGCATGTGCGCGGCAAACATCAGAACCTCAAACAGCTTTAGGATCATTGCTATGGGTGGATAGTTCACCCAAATCAAGTAGTATACTATTGACCCCATAATTGATTTTGATGATTGCCAAACTTTGTGTTTATTACGTATCTGATCATGTGTTTCAAGAATATGTATAGGATTCTTCAAGTATCTAAAATGAAGAATTTATCTTAAGGACAAATCCTCTCAAGATGCCATGCCAAAATACTTAAAATAACAAATTCACACATATTTGTATGGCTTGGTATGAAGAAAGTATGATTGGAAGAAGAGAATTTGAAGGAAGCAATTATGTTTAGAAGTATTTGGGGCCAAGAAATTTAAGTTCGGAAGGTCAAACATTGAAGAAAAATTAAGCATGAAATTTTGGAGACTTTTTTTGAAAATTTGGAGACTTCTTCTGAAAATTTAGAGGCTTCTCTAAGCTATTTGGCACACCTGCACATTATCTTGGCACAAGCTTGAGACCTCTCTAAAATTTGGGCGAGACCTCTCCATTTCAAAAAATAGAAATTTTATTTCTATGTTCTGAAATCAAGAGCTCTCAAAAATTCTCGAGAGCTCTCGCTATGAAATCGAGACCTCTCAAAAATTCTCGAGAGCTCTCACTAAAAAATCGAGAGCTCTCATAGAAAATCAAGAGCACTCCAAATGCCTGATAGCTTTCAACGAGATTTTTTAGTAGTCCTTCTAATGACTATTTCTCCACTCCAACGGCTATTTCAGAGCTTCCAATGACTAGAACTCTCTCTTAAACCATCTTCGATGGTATTTAAAGGTGGAGAATCAATTAAAAAAGAAGATTATGGGATTTAAAGAGAATTTTTTGGATTTAGTGAGGAACATTGAAAATCCAAAGAAAAAAAAGAGAGAAAAGTTGTGCACAAATTTTAACAAACCTTCAAAGCAATCTTCTCCAACATCTTCCTCATCCTTTCAAGTATAAATTGAAGAAAAGTGAAACTTCAATCGACCAAATCATCGACTTTTTCCTTAAGATTTGAAGAGCTTAAATTCTATTCTTTATATTATGCAGAAATTTTTACTTATAATTTTGATTTCTTTATAAGTTTCTTTGGGGGAAAGAAACTTGAGGATTAGGCTCGTCCAAGTCTAGAATTAGACATTATAGGTTTTGGTTGGTTGACCCAAAAAATTAACTGGATTGTTAGTGAACCTGAAAAACTAACAGTGTAAGGTTTTGGTTGGTGCTCCTATAAAAATCAATTAGGTTTGTTTGTGAGCCTGAAAAAATAAACACACTATAATCAAGGATAGATTATAGTGAAAATCCTAAGAAAATCTTGGAAAGTGAACGTAGGTATCGGTTGCACCGAACCACTATAAAACTTTGTGTATTTGTGTTGTGCTTTTCATTCTTTCTTTACTTTGCTTTCATTTTTGATTTACATTATTTAGATTCTTGGTTTGAATATACTATCTTAAGTCTGCTGCTACTTATATTATACACATCTCCACCATATCACTTAGGGATAAATCAAAGTACATACTTGTTTAGAAAGTAAATTTGAATAAATTTTTTATAAAAATCTAATTCACCCCCCTCTTGGGTTGCTACCTCTGGGCAACAATTGGTATCAAAGTAGGTGCTCTATTATTGATTATTGACCTAACTATCTAGAGCTAAAAATTTTAGTAATCCAAAATAAAATTTATTTTTAATGATGGTCATTCCATAGATAGACTTCTATTATTTGATGGATCAAATTATAGTTATTGAAAAGCATGAATGCGCATCTTCATACAAGCACACAATTATAACTTATGAAAGATTATAATTAATGGCTCACATACTTCCAAAGCATTGCTTGAGCATGATAAAGAAATGAACCAACTAAATGCTAAAGCTTTAAATATGCTTTATTGTTCATTAGATTTAAATGAGTTCAATCTAATTTCTTCTTATATTTCAGCAAAATAAGTTTAGAAGAAATTGAAAATAACTTATGGGAGAGCAAATCAAAAAGAGAAATCAAGCTCCCAAGAAGATGTAGAAGCTCACACCAACATATGCCTCATGACTCACAAGGATGAAAAGAAAAAAAAGGAACAAAAAAAAAAGAAGGCATTGTTAAAAGGAGAGCAAAGCAAAGTGAGAAAGAGGAAGAAGGTATTGCAAATCTTTGCCTCATGACCAATAAAAATTAGATAAATTTTGAAATTTTTTTTTAATTTATATTTGATGAATTATATGAAGCCTTCAATGATCTAATAAATGAACATAAAAAGGTAAGGCTTCAAAACAAAGAGCTTAGAAAATTTAATTTATCTTTAGTCAAAGAGAAAAATAAAATTTTGAGTGAAAAAGAAGATCTATTAAAAATTATAGAAAATATAGCCAAAAGAAGGAAGATTTTTTGGAACAAATTGAAACTATAACTAAAAAAAAAAGAAGAATATAGTTAAATTTAAAAAATCCTTATAAAAAAATATTGAGCTGAAAAAAATATAAAAATTTAAAATTCTTCCTAGAAGAAAGTGAAAATCTTCTAAAAGAAAAGAAAGAGCTTTTAGGAGAAAATGTAAAACTAAGAAGAGAGAATGAGATTTTGAAATCCATAGCTAGAAAATTTATCCTTATCTTCCAAAATCTTCAATCTACAGTGAAAACTAATAGCGCTGCCTTTAATAAAGTTGAAATAGATTTTAATGTTTCTAGAAAATAGTAGAATACTAAAAATATTTTCACAAAAGCTTCAATGAAAGATCACTCTTTTAAGTGTTTTAAATGTAATAAAATTGACCACAAGATTTTAGAATGTAATTTTAAAAGAATTGGCCAAACTTGATAAAATAAATTTAGGTTCCAAAAGAAACCTTGAATACTACCTCCTATGGATCCAGGATGGCTTGGGTACCAAAAGTTGCAAACTAATTTTGTAGGTATACCAAGGATCCAAATGAAATGAAAGAAAAATAATTTTTATGTACAATTTTTATGTACAATTTTGTAGGTATCCCTTGAAAATGAAAAGGGATAAGATAGATGATGGATGGTGACTGTTGATATAATCTAAACTTTTCTCTCATCATACCATTAATGATTATTGAATTTCTTTCATTGATTCAAGTCATTGATTAATATGAATGTATATGAAATTCCTTGCTTAAAGTATTTTTTATGTACAATTGATTGATTCTATTGATTTTAATAATCTATTGATATGGTTTCATATCATATTCACTTGTTTGAAATACTTTTCATAGTTCAGCAAGTTTAGTACGAGTGATTATTTTTGATGTTTGCAATGAGTTGAATAATTTATTTTTTAAATCAATATACTCTCCTCTATATATCATGTTATGAATGAAATATTTTTGTTTAAAATTTCAATATGATAATTTAAGCCTCTCCATATCAATTGATGAATTTAATTTAAAAGATACTTTATTGAGTATGAATGTTTTAATTGCTAAACCTACAAGAGAATCTAATTTTTGATATTCTTCCATAAAATGCTTAAATATTAAAACTCTCCTAAAATGTGCATTAAATTAGTACTTGAAGATAAGACATTCAATTATAAAAATCAAGTGCTTGATTTGTTGATATGCATTGTATCTAAGGTTTACTCGCAAGAATTTGAAATTTTCTAGTTGAACTAAATACATAAAGCCTTTATCTAGTTTTCTCTTGATTTGATCTATTTAAATTGATTATTGGAACTCTCCCAATTGATTAAATTTTATGATCCTCTAAATTTACTTGAATATCTCTCTTAATCATCGGTTTGATTGACTCTTTGATCTTAAAAAAAAAATTATTGATGAACATTCTTATTTTATTCCAATTGACTAATTTTCAAAATTGAATTTGAAAAATAATATTTTTGAATCTTTTGAAGTTGATATCAAGCAAGATGTTTCAAAAAAGTTATCATTTATCTTTAAAGCTAAATATTTAAAAAGAACTTCAGTTTTAAGTAATTGATATCAAATAACTTACTATTTGCCATGTATGTGATTGATTTATCTTTTAGTAAAAAGAGAACAATATCTTTATTTCAAATCTAATTTTGCACAGTTGTATTCTTGATTTGATATCATTTGAGACAAACTCAAAAATACATACCTTTTATGAATCTAATTGCTTGATATTTCTTAAGAAAAGGAAGAGATGATCTTTTTGAAGAATAACTAATTTTTTTTTATGATTTATCTTAACTGATTTGTTGATATCAATTTAAATTAATTTATTATTCCAAATCCTCAAAATTATTTAATTTAAATTAACTCATTTTTATCAATTTAAAACTTAAATCATTGGTATCAAGCTGAATTTGCAAATTAATATTTAAGTAATATTGAATTATCAAGAAAATCATGATTTAGCCTAAATTTTAGTTTAATTGGTATCAATGGTATTATTATTGCCTTGCATATTATTGCATTATTTTTGGCAAAAGAATTGAATATGATGTCTCAAATCTATTTTACATTGATATACTCTTGATATGATATCTTTTAAGATAAATTCAAAGAATCTCATACATTTTTCTGAACTTAATTGAGTAATTTTTCTCATGATAAGAAAGATTTAAATTTAAATAGAAAATCTTTTTGATAGATGCACATATCATATTCTATTGATCTTCTTAATGCTTGTTCTTATTATATACATCTTTTTGTAAACATTCTTTAAATTTAATAAAAACTAAATTTTTAAAAAATTTGATATCTTCTTTAGTGAATGCTATATTTGATTGATATTTGAATTTATCAATGCTTAGTTCACTCAACTGATGCTGATACCTTTAAATTTTGTTTAATTTTAAAATGACTTTATTTGCAAAAGTAAGGTGGAGAAAAGTTGAAAGATAAAATAATTAAGCTAAAATTATGAAAAATAGGAAAAGATAATATTATTAAAATATTAAAAAAATGAATTCTTGGTACCTTCAAAATAATGGGAGAAATGCTTTTTTATCTTGATTTGATTAAAATTTTGATTAACTTGTATTGAGATAATGAAATTTTGATCTTAAATTTTCAATTAATTACTTTATGATATTCATAAATGAAGCTTTCATGTGATTATGCAATTTAATTTAAATGATTTAATTGCTCTATCTTATTTTTGGCTAATTAGTTGGAGTTAAATTAAATTTGAAAACATATTCTTACTATAAGAAATAAATTTCTGAACTTAATCTTAAAACTAATTTAAAAATTCAAATTTGATACTAAATTTTTTATGTATATTACAAAATTCTTATGAATTATTTGTATTGAAATAATTTTTACTCAAAGAAATGAATTTGAAAATATGATTATCTTTTGCTTTGATACTATTTATTTTACTTTGCTCGATACATTCTTGATACATACCTTTTTAAAACTTAATTGATTAAATTTTTTTAAGAAAAAAAAGATTGAATATTGAAGTATATACTATGCTTGATTTTATATTCAAATCTATTGAAAAATTCTATTCCTCTTAAAGCTTAAAAGTGCATATTTGAAAATCTGAGTAAAGATCATATTCATTCAAAAAGGAGGAGAGCATATAATATTTAAATTTAAGCTAATTTTTAAAATTAAAATAAATATTTGAAACTCATTTTGAGTCAAAGGATAAATTTTCAAAAGAGAGATGATTAATTTAAATTAATTTTATAAATTTAATACGTCTCTCAATTTAATGCTTTGATGTTGATTTTGATGACTTCTTATTTCTTTCCATGAGCTTTTTGATGTTGTCAAAAAGAGGGAGAAGTATGTTGAGTATATGAAATATGTATGTACTAATGAGGTGCAATAAATTAGAGGCTTATTAAGAATTTTTTTATGAAATTTAATTCATTATTCTTATCTTGATTCACATTAGTTATTTTAGTATATACTCAAAGTTTTGCCATCAACAAAAAGAAAAAGATTGTTGACCCCATGATTGATTTTGATGATTGCCAAATTTTAAGTTTATTATGTATCAATCATGTATTTCAAGAATGTGTGCAGGATTTTTCAAGTATCCAAAATGAAGAATTTATCTTAAGGATAAATTCTCTCAAGATGCTATGCCAAAATACTTAAAATAACAAATTCACACATATTTGGATGGCTTAGTATGAAAAAAGTATGATTGGAAGAAGAGAAATTAAATTTGAAGAAAGCAATTATATTTAGAAGTGTTTGGGGATAAGAAATTCAAGTTTGGAAGGTCAAACATTGAAGAAAAATGAAGCTTAAAAATTTGGATACTTCTCCTAAAATTTTGGAGACTTCTTCTGAAAATTTGGAGGCTTCTCCAAGCTATTTGGCACACCTACATATTGCCCTAGCATAGGCTTGAGACCTCTCCAGAACTAGGTGAGTGTTGCTCCAAGAATTGATTTTGATGGTTACAAAGCATTTTAGGGAATTACTAATGAATTTGGCTTAGAAAAAGACTTTTTGTATTTCAAGGGCAAAATCATAATTTTATCAAGTTTTGATCTAAGAGCCTCAAGAGCAAGTATAGAAGATTTCTAATCCTTTGGAGGTAGTCTCATGATTTTTGGATGCTTATTTTGAGAGAAAATCAAGTTTGAAGTGAAAGGGTCGACCCCTAGGTCATCCCCTATTGAAAAGGGTTGTTTGGCATGCTGTCTCTATGCCAAGGGTTGACCCCAGAGTTGATCGACCTCTGCTATTCTAAAGGCTAAAAATATAGAATGACTATTTTTTTAGATTTTATCTCAGAGGTCGACCTCAAGGTTGACCCGTGTGTCCTGAGTCGATCCCTATGCCATGAGTTGACCCCTACAATAAAAATTTTTCTACAATAGCTATTTTTTTCTTATTTTAATAGATTTAATGGTTTCTTTAATATCTCCAATAGCTACAAATCTTGTCCAGGATTCTCTCCTCCACCTATTGAAGATTTAAAAGGCTTTAAATAGGAGAAAACATAAGAGATTGGTGTAATTCAATTTTAGCCCTAAGCAAAAGTCATCTTCAAGCAAAGAAGCCTTTGTTTCAAGTTCACCTACCTCTCAAGAGCTCTTTCAAATCATTGTTATGAAATTAGAGAAGCATCCTCCATTGTTATGAAAAGCATTCTTAAGATTTTATTTTCTCACAAAGGGAGCTAAACTTATATTTGATTGTCATTAAATATTTTACTCTGCTTTGCTGTTTTGATTCAAGTTTTGGTGGAGGTTCCAAAACTAGAAAAGGTTGATCCTAACCTTGAATAGGATTGTATTGGATTGGCTTGTACCCAGAAAATAAGTGTTCTAGCTTGGGATAGCTAGGGTTGAAGATTTTCAATGATGTATTTAGTTTGAATATGGTTAGTGATTTTTAATTTCCAAGTAGGAGCTTGGGAAGTGGATGTAGGTGCAAAAAAGGCACCAAACCACTATAAATCTTACTTGTTTGTGGTGTGCTTACTATCTTTTTTTTCTTAGTTTGTTAAATTCTTGCTCTCTAATCTTTTATATTTTTCTTTAACCTAAATTGCTTTACGAACATGTCTTGCATATCATCATTCAATCTTGATATCCTTAAATTAGCTTTAAAATTTTAAAAGCTCAATTCACCCCCTCTTGGGTTGCATAGCTGGGCAACAAGTGGTATCAGAGCTCGGTGCTCTAGTCCTACTTTGATTTAACCATCAAAGAGCCAAAGTTCTATGAAAACCCAAGTTAGTATTTCTTTACCCGAGGGGCAGTCCACAAATCGACCTCCACTTTTCAATGAAAAAAACTATACCTATTGGAAAGCTCGGATGAGAATTTTCATATAAGCACTTGACTATGATATATGGAGTATCATAGTTAATGGATCACACACAGCTACTAAGATAATTGATGGTGAGGAATCAATCAAATCTAAAAAGGAATGGGATGAGACTGATAAGAAAATGGCTCAACTCAATGCAAGAGCCATGAATGTTTTATATTGTGCTCTAGATGCTAATGAATTTAATCACATTTCAACATGCATGTCAGCTAAGAAAATATGGGATAGGTTAGAAGTAACTCATGAAGGCACTAATCAAGTTAAGGAGTCAAATATTAACATGCTTGTGTACAAATATGAACTTTTCAAAATGGAGCATGATGAGTCAATAACTATAATGTTTACTAGATTTACCGATATTATAAATGATCTTAAAAGTCTTAGCAAGTCTTATTCTAACAGTGACCTTATGAGAAAGATTCTTAGGTCTTTGCCAAGGACATGGGAGGCCAAAATGACTGTAATCCAAGAAGCCAAAGATCTAAATATTTTACCCTTGGAGGATCTTCTAGGATCACTAATGACGCACGAGCTAAGCATGAAACAACATCAAGAAGAAGATGTCAAGAGAAAGAAGATAATAGCCCTTAAATCCACCACTTAACAAGATGGGAAATCTGATGAAATGGAAGATGAAGAAATAGTCCTCATCACAAGAAAGTTCAAGAGATTTTTGAAGAGAAAACAAGGAATGAGGAAGAGGCTACCTACCAAAGATGAGCATAGCAAGAAAAAGGATAGGGAGCAGCCCCTTATTTGCTATGAATGTAAGAAGTCGGAGCACTTTAGGTCTGAATGTCCTCAACTTAAAAAGGTTCTCAAGAAATACAAGAAAAAGGATATGGTGGCAACATTGAGTAATAGTGACGACTCAAGCTTTGAAGAGGAAGAAGCTCATGAATAAGCCAACCTGTGCCTTATGGCACATGAGAATGAGGTAAGTGCTGAAATCTCAAATGAATTTACATTCGAAGAACATCAAGAAGCCTTCTAGATTTAGTAGATGATTTAAAAAAGTTAGAAACTAAAAACAAAGAACTAAAATTAAAAAATCAAGTCTTACTAAAAGAAAATGAAACTGTCCTAAGTGAAAAACTAGTCTTAACTCAAGAGAATCTAAATTTGAAAAATAAAATCGATAATTTAAAATTGATAGTTGAAAAATTTACTTTGAGTTCAAATAAACTTCATATGATTCTTGAAAATCAAAAAGTTGTTTATGATAAGATTGGTCTAGGCTATAACCCCCTAAGAAAATAAAAATTTCTAAAAAATATTTTTGTAAATTAATAAAGCAACAAATTTTTAAATATTACTTGCTTTAAATGTGGTAAACTAGGACACAAATCTTATACATGCTTCTCTAACAATTCAAATGTAAAGAAAATATAGGTTTCAAAGGGAACCATTATGACTAACCTTAAAAGACCCAAGAAAATTTGGGTACCTAGAGTAAGGACTTAATTCTATATGTAGGTGTGTCTTACATCCAAAGGAGAAAATCGAAGATGGTATCTTGATAGTGGATGCTCAAGATACATGATCGGTGATGAGTCCCAATTCATCACGTTTGATGCTAAAAATGGAGGGATGATTATATTTGGAGATAATGGTAAAGAAAAGATCATTGGTATAGGTAATGTCGGTATCACTCCCTCCAAGTATATTGAAAATATTTTATTAGTGGATGTTTAAAAAACAATCTCTTAAGTATTAGTCAACTTTGTGACAAGGGTTACAAAGTTGTTTTTGAATCTTCATTATGCATTGTAACTAGTCCCAATGATGATGGCATTAAGTTAGTTGATCATAGGCATGGTAATGTTTATATGGTAGATTTGAATGATCTTTCTATGATAAACATGCAATGTCTAGTAGCTATGAATGCCAAAATTAATAAGACTAGTTGGCTTTGGCATCGTAGGCTTGCACACATTAGTATGCATTCACTTTCAAAGCTTATCAAAAAGGAATTAGTTATCGGTTTACCAAAATTGAACTTTGAAAAAGATAACATTTAGACGCATGCCAACTCGGTAAACAAATAAGAGTTTCATTCAAATCTAAGAACATTATTTCAACTTCTAGGCCATTGAAACTTTTGCACATGGATTTGTTTGATCCTACAAGAACAACAAGCATAGGTGGAAAATGTTATGGTTTTGTAATTATCGATGACTACTCACGTTTTACATGGATTTTTTTTTGCCACACAAAGATGAAACTTTTCATGTTTTCACAAAGTTTTACCAAAAAGTTACAAATGAAAAAGAGTTTTTAATTCAAAGCATTCGAAGTGATCATGGAACCAAATTTGATAATCAAGATTTTAAAAAATTTTGTGATGAAAAAGAAATTAGCCATAATTTTTCAGCACCTAGGACATCCCAACAAAATGGAGTAGTAGAAAGAAAAAATAGAACTCTAGAACAAATGGCCCGTACTATGCTATGTGAAAGCAACCTTCCAAGATACCTTTGGGTGGAAGCAATTAACACAGCATGTTACTTCTTAAGCCGTGCCCTAATCAAACCAATTTTAAAGAAAACATCTTATGAGCTTTGGAAAGGAAGAAAATCTAACATTCCATATTTTCGTGTTTTTGGTTGCTGATGTTTTGTTTTGAACAATGGTAAAGAAAAACTAGGTAAATTTGATGCAAAATCCGATGAAGTTATTTTTCTTGGTTACTACTCTTCTAGTAAAGCTTTTAGAGTTTTTAACAGAAGAACCTTAGCAGTAGAGGAGTCAATACATGCTATTTTTGATGAGACTAATGATCTTCCATCAAGAAAGAATGAGGATATTGATAATGCAGATCCTCTTATAGAAGGATTGAAGGAGATTACCCTAAAGGATTCAATAATTCAAAATGAAGAGAATCATGAAGACAAGCAAGAAATTGAGGGTGAAGGACAATAGGAACAACCTCAAGATACAAATGATCTTCCAAAAGAATGGAGGTATGTCCACAATCATCCCAAAGAACTAACTATTGATGATCCTACACATGGGATAAGAACTCGCTCTTCACTTAGAGATGTATACAATCATTTTGCATTTGTTTCTCATTTTTAACCCAAAACCTTTGATGAAGTCAAAAAAGATTATAATTGGATAAGTGCAATGCAAGAGAAACTTAATCAATTCGAAAGAAATAATGTATGGACCTTAGAATCAAGACCTAAAAATTATCTAATAATTGGTGCAAAATGGGTATATAGAAATAAATTAGATGAAAATAAAAATATAATTAGAAATAAAGCAAGATTAGTTGCAAAAGGTTTAATCAAGAAGAGAAAATTGATTTTGATGAAACCTTTGCACCTGTTGCTAGACTAGAAGCAACTAGACTTTTACTCGCTTATGCATACTTTACGAATTTCAAGCTATTTCAAATGGATGTTAAAAGTATTTTTCTAAATGGATATATTGTCGAAGAAGTTTATGTAGAACAACCTCCCAATTTTGAAAATCATGTTTTTCTAAATTATGTTTTTAGATTAAATAAAGCATTATATAGTTTAAAATAAGCACCTAGGGCTTGGTATAAAAGACTAAGTAAATTCTTGCTTAATAATGGATTTTCAAGAGAAAATGTAGATACAATCCTTTTCATTAAAAGAGATCATGATGACATCTTAGTAATACAAATATATGTTGATGACACTATATTTGGATCTACTAATGAAACTTTATGTCAAGATTTTGTTAAGCTCATGTAGGGGGAGTTCGAGATGAGCATGATGGATGAACTAATATTCTTCCTCGAACTTCAAATCAAACAAACAAAAGAAGGGATCTCTATCACTCAAAGCAAGTATACAAGAGAACTACTCAAGAGATTTAGGATGGAGAGCTACAAAGAAATTGGTACCCCCATGAGTCTATCATGTAAGCTTGACAAGGATGAAGGAGGTAAAATTATTGATCAAAAACTTTATAGAGGCATCATTGGTTCTTTATTGTATTTAACTACTAATAGACCAGATATCATGTTTAGTATTTGTTTATGTACATAATTTCAATCTAATCCAAAAGAATCATATTTAAATGTTGTAGAAAGAATACTTAAATACCTAAAAGAAACTCAATCCATAGGTTTATGGTACTCTAAGAATTCATTAATTGATTTAATTAGATATTCAGATGCAAACTTTACTGGATGTAAATTAGACAGAAAAAGCACCAGTGGAACTTGCCAATTTTTAGGAGTTAACTTAATCACTTGGTTTAGCAAGAAGCAAAATTTAGTAGCATTGTCTATGGCCGAGGCCGAATACATTGCAGTCGAAAGTTGCTGTGCACAAATCTTATGGATTAAGCAACAACTTAAGGACTTTGGTATCAAACTAAACAAAACTCTCATAACATGTGATAATACTAGTGCCATAAATCTAACTAAAAATTCAATCCTACACTTTAGGTGAAAACATATTAAAATAAGACATCATTTCATAAGAGGGCATGCTCAAAATAATGACATAATTCTTGATTATGTTTCTACTGAAAAATAATTGGCTGATATTTTCACTAAGGCCTTGAGTGAAGATAAATTTTATGAAATTAGGAGAGAATTGAAAATTCTAGATTCTTTTGCTTAAATATCATTCTTTTGATCTCAACTTATCCGCTGCTAATATTTCTGGATCAATCCTTAAGACTTAATTTCATTGCTTTAAGTTAAAAATTATCCATCCTTCTTCTTTTTTATAAAAAAAATTATTTTTGAACTTAATAAAAAAATCATGGATAAACAATTATACTTTATTTGTCTCATGAATTTATTTGAGCATTCATATAATTTTGATCATTTGATTCATTTTAAGCAACTATTTGTATTTTACATATTTTGATCATATTGTTATTTTTTTAAAAATTAATTAGTATCAAGAAATTATTTTTGATCTTAAAAGAGGATTATTGATGAATATTCATGCCTAATTTAGATTGATTAATTTTGAAAAATAAATTTTAAAAAAAATACTCTTTTTAGGTCTTTTGATATTGATGTCAAGTAAAATATTTCAAAAAAGCTATTAAAACTAAATATTCAAAGAAGACTTTAGTTTTTAATCAATTGATATCAGACAGCTTGATATTTATCTTATATTTTATTGATCTTAAAATATATATATATAATAATAAAAGAAAAGAAGAGATGATTCCTGAAAAATTGTATATATCTTATAATTTACTTTGAATGATCTATTTAAAATCTTTAACCTTTGAAATATTCCATCTCTCTTGAATCTTTGAAGTTCAAAATAATTTTGTTTAATGCATTTATATTATTCAAAAAGGGGGAGATGTATTTTTAATTCATGTTGTTCATAAATAGAATTTAAAAAAAAAAGGAATAAGATATTCATTCTAAATTTATTATGATCTTTCAAAATAGGGAAGAAAAGTTAAAAGGTTAATTTATCCAACAATAATTATGGAAAAGAGGTAGAGAAAATATTATGTAATGAATTTTCTAGTATTTACTCTTAAAAAATAAGGGGAAAGATGTTTGTTTGTTAAATATTATCTAGTTAGCCTTGACTGAATATTCTAATTAATTTGAGTTAAAGATAATGAGCTTTGATTGTTTTATGATCCTTTTAATTTAAACCTTCATGTGATTATTTAGTTTAAATTCAATTGATTTGATTGCTAAATTATTTTTAATAACTAATTAGAGTTAAAACTAATTTAAAATATATTCTCACTCCAAAAAAAATAATTTTGATACATAGTTATAATTTTGAAACTCATTTAAAAATATGAATATAATATAAAATTTTTAATATGCCTTTAGAAATCTTTGTAAAATTATTTTTGCTCTGATACTATCTTTGTTTTGCTTGATACGTTTCTGATATATATCTTTTTCGAGCTTAATTGACTAAAATTTATTTAAGAAAAGAAAAAAATAAATAATAAATTAAATATTATGCTTGATTTCATCATTCAAATTTTTAAAAAGCTCTAATCCTCTTAAAACTTAAAAGTACATACTTGAAAATCTGTTCAAAGAATCATATTCATTCAAAAAGGGGGAGAGCCTTTGATATTTGAGTTTAAGCTAATTTTTTGTAAGAAAGAAATTTTAAATGATAAGCTTTTAAAGGAAAGCTGATTCATTTGATTTGATTTAATTTTCTAATTTTTTTATTTAATTTTTTAAATTTTATATATCTATCATTTGACACACTCCATCACATCTCTAATTTCTCATCTGATTCAGATGCTTTCAATCGTGATCTCTACTAGATTTAGTTTAGTCATCTTTGTATTAGGTTATGATCTAGTATATCTTAGTTATTTCTATGAGTTGTTGATCAATTCATAGTTGATTATATTTTTTTTGGATCAAACTTAAGGCATTGGTACTATTGGCTGTTTGGGTCATGGATAGTTGTATCCATGAATTTTGTATGTTTTGACGGCCTAATTCTCATGAATACTTTTGATACCTTTATATTTTGTATGTTTAGCACTTATATATTTTGATGACTTGATATTATGATAATCATTTGGATGTAAATATGTGATAATGTCATTTGAATGATGTGAAATGAAACATTTATGAATTGGCTAAATTTCATTATGATCATTATGTTGTAAATTAAAAGTTTTGTTATAAACTCTTGTTCTAACAGAAAAACATATGGAATAACTTAAGGAGAAGGCTTTTTTATTTTTGAATTTTAAAATCCTTTAAGATCTTACTTGATGATGTCAAAAAGGGAGAGTAGAGTAAATAAAATTGGGCTATAAGCAAAATTAAAAGTAAAATTGATAAAAAAATAAAATAGAAGTAAAATTGATAAAAGAAATAAGTAAGTCAAACACTTTTGCAAATCATTTAAATGCCTAACTATAAGTAGTTATCAAACTGCTCTTGATGCTATATTGGTCAAATAATTGAATGTAATATCCTAGTATGTGATGTAGCATGTTTCTTCAAAATTTTTGAAACCCTCAATCAATGCTTCTACATGCTTTATTTTTTGCTTATGCTAAAATATTTTGTCATCATCAAAAAGGGGGAGATTATTGCTCTAAGAATTAATTTTGATGGTTATAAAGCATTTGAGAAGATTACTAATGAATTTGGCTTGAAAAAAGACTTTTTATATTTGAGGGGCAAAATTATAATTTTATCAAATTCTGATCTGAGAGCCTCAAGAGCAAGTATAGAAGATTTTTAATCCTTTGAAGGCCATCCCATGATTTTTGGATGCTTATTTTGGAAGAAAATCAAGTTTGAAGCGAAAGGGTCGACTCCTAAGTCATCCCCTGCTGAAAAGGGTTGTTCGGCATGTTGTCTCTGTGCCAAGAGTCGACCCCAGGTTTGATCTCTACTATTTCGAAGGCTAAAAATATAGAATGGCTATTTCTCTAAATTTTATCTCAGAGATCGACCCCAAGATCGACTCTTGTGCCATGAGTCGACCCCTGCAACGAAAATTTTTCTGCAATGACTATTTTTTTCTAATTTTGACAAGTTTTAATGGTTTCTTTAATGTCTCCAACTGCTACAAATCTTGCTCAGGATTCTCTCCTCTATATATTAAAGATTTAAAAGGCTTTAAATAAAAAAAATATAAGAGATTGGTGTGATTCAATTTTAGCCCTAAGCAAAAGTCATCTTCAAGCAAAGAAGCATTTGTTTCAAGTTCATCTACCTCTCAAGAACTCTTTCAAATCTCCAACAACCTTGAGAAAAATCAAAGAAGCTTCCTTCATTATTATGAAAAGCATTCTTAAGATTTTATTTGCTCACAAAGAAAGCTAAACTTTATTTGATTGTCATTAAATATTTTACTCTACTTTATTGTTTTGATTCAAGTTTTGGGAGGGTTCCAAAACATGGGAAGGTTGATCCTAACCTTGAATTGAATTGTATTGGATTGGCTTGTACCTAGAAAATAAGTGTTCTAGCTTGGGATTGCTAGAGTTGAAGGTTTCCAATGGTGTATTCAATTTGAATATAGTTAGTGATTTTTAATTTCCAAGTAGGAGCTTGGGAGTGGATGTAGGTGCAAGGGAAGCACCAAACCACTATAAATCTTGCTTGTTTGTGGTGTGCTTGCTATCTTTCTTTTCTTAGTTTATTAAATTCTTGCTCTCTAATCTTTTATATTTTTCTCTAATCTAAATTGCTTCATACACACATCTTGCATATCATCATTCAATCTTGATATCTTTAAATTAGCTTTAAAATTTTAAAAACCCAATTCACCCCCCCACTTGGGTTGCATAGCTGGACAACAACGAGACCTCTCCGTTTCAAAAAATAGAGACCTCATTTTTGTGTTCTGAGATTGAGAACTTTCAAAAATTCTCGAGAGCTCTCACTGTAAAACCAAGATCTCTCAAAAATTCTTGCAAGCTCTTGCTGAAAAACTAACAGCTCTCGCAGAAAAATTGAGAGCCCTCCAAATGTGTGACCGCTTTCAAAGGAATTTTTCTGCAGCCCTTCCAACGGCTATTTCTCCACTCTAACAGCTATTTCAGAGCTTTCAATGGCTAGAACTCTTTCTCTAACCATCTCCAAGGATATTTATAGGTAGAGAATCAATTGAAAAAGAAGATTAAGGGATTTAAAGAAAGAATCTTTCAAATTTAGTGGGGAATGTTGAAAATCCATAGAAAAGGAAAACGAGAAAAAAGTTATGCATAGATTTCAGCGAGCCTTTATAGTAATCTTCTCCAACATCTTCCTCATCCTCTCAAGTATAAATTGAAGAAAAGTCAAGTTTCAATCGAGCAAATCATTAGCTTCTTCCTAAAGATTTGAAGAGCTTAAATTCTATTCTTTATATTATGCAGAAATTTTTACTTATAATTTCGATTTCTCTACAAGTTTCTTTGGGAAAAAGAAACTTGGAGATTAGGCCCATCTAAGTCCAGAATTGGATATTGTAGATTTTGGTTGGTTGGCATAGAAAATCAACTGGATTGTTAGTAAACTCAAAAAACTAACAGTGTAAGATTCTAGTTGGTGCTCATGTGAAAATCAACTAGGTTTGTTTGTAAGCTTGGAAAAACAAACACACCGTAATCAAGAATAGATTATAGTGAAAATCCCAAAGAAAGCTTAGAGAGTGGACGTAGGTGTCGGTTGCACTGAACTACTATAAAACTTTATGTGTTTGTATTGTGCTTTTAATTCTTTCATTACTTTGCTTTTATTTTGGACCTACATTGTTTAGATTCTTGGTTAGCATATACTATTTTAAATCTAATGCTACTTATATTATATACATCTCCACATATCACTTAGGAATAAATCAAATCACATACTTGTTTAGAAAGTAAATTTGAATAAAATTTTTATAAGAACCTGTTGGGGATAAACCCCGCTCCTGTCGAAGTCTAGTTCGATGCTCAGCCTAATGCAACCAGTAGCCATGGAAGAGCTTCAGCGGATGGGTCTTAGCCAAACTCTTAGGACTGGCCAAACTGCTCAGCGGTCGGGTCTTAGCCGAACTTCTCAGCGGCCGAGCTCCTTTGAACTCCCAGCGATCGAACTCCTCAGTGGCCATCCCTTCAACTGGTCGAGCTCCTTCGAACTCCCGACGGCCAAACTCCTCAGCGATCATCCCTCGGTCGAACTCCTCAACGGCTGTCTCTTCAGTCGGTTGAGCTTCTTCGGACTCCCAGCGGTCGAACTTCTCAGCAGTCATCCCTCGGTCGAACTCTTCAACGGTCGAGCTTCTTCCGAACTTCCAACGGTCGAGGTTGAGCTGAACTCCTCCCGCCAGATGCCTACGAGAGCCGTACTCCCTCCAAGCTTCCTCTTCGGTCGGACTTCTTCGAGAGCTGGACTCGTTCCAAACATCCTTCGGCCGAACTCCTTCAAAAGCCAGACTGCCACCCCCTTTGGTCGGTCGAGCTCCTACCAAACTCCCTAATGACCGAGCCTTAGCCGCGCACCTCCAGCCAGACGCCTACGGGAGTCGAACTCCTTCTGAGCTTCCTCTTCAGGAGTCCGAACTCCACCGAAATGGGTTCATGTTGAAGCTCTTCAACCCTTCATTTGACCCCAAGTGGCTCAGTATCAAGACAGCTATAGCAATCACCATTAGTCCACCGCAAGCGATAGCGACCCGCTACCAGGCGGCGATGGCTGTCACCATCAACACGCTGCAGACGATGCCTTCCCCTGGGACTGACTCCGCCAATCCTCGAGCGGCCCGCCAGCACATGGCTACAACTATCACCATCAAGCTCCGCCTATAAAATGGACCCTCCAGATATGCTAACTCAAATCTCTGATCTCAACGCTTTAAGCTCTCCTCTCCCTCTCTAAGTTCTGTGGAACTCATTCCCGAGCACTTTATTTCTATTGGCCAGAGCTGACTTGATCGTCGGAGGGTCCTGCCGGAGCCACCCCCCCACTGGCTCTAGATGGGACTTTATTTTGTAGGTCCCCGATAGCGACCACATCGGGCTCTACTCCAGCCAGATCCGACGACGACCAGTTTTTGCACCAACAGAACCCAATTCACCCTCCCTCTTGGGTTGCTACCTTTGGGCAACATATACGATACCATGTTTTTATTTTTTTATGTTTTTATGTTTAAAATCTATCTAATCAAATCTAAAAACTCTCAGATTTGATTGGATCAATCCTAAATTTTTTTAAAAAATTTTTTATGTATGACCTGATCTGATCAGGCCGATTTTACAGCAGTTCCTTCATTGACTGGGCAATCGAAGACTTTCAGATGGCCAAGCTCCACTTTCTTACAACTCTAGACCTCCTCTGGAATGTCTCTATTCAACTTGCAGTGAGAGGACCTATTAATAAGAAAATAAGAAAAAGTTATGGCATCACTCCAAAAAGACTTTGGAAGTGATGACTGTAGTCTCAAACTTTATGCCTTATCAATCCGAGTTTGGTTGATCCTCTCTACAACACCATTCTATGGAAGAGTCATCTTCACTGTGTAATGGCATTTTATGCCATTTTTCTCACAGTACCTTCTAAACCTTAGGCTTGTATACTTTTCTCTATTATCTAACCTCAGACACTTCACTCGTCTCCCTGACTCCTCTACATCAGCTCTCTAGGTTCTGAACCGAGCAAATTCCCTTGATTTTTCTTTGATCAGATAAATCTATACCTTCCTTAAGTAATCATCAATGAAGATGACAAAATACTTTGCCCCACTTCTAAATGGTATAGGAGCTAGCCCCCACACATCTGAATGCGCTAAATCCAACACTCCTTTGCTGTGCTTGGAACTGGTGGCAAACTTCATCCTATGTTGTTTGCCAAAAATGCATAGCTCACATAAATCAATGCCCTCCTTCTTTAGGGTTAGGATCATCCCTATTCTACTAAGTTTTATGAGCCCTTGGTTACTTATATGACCCATCTGATAGTGCCACAGCCGATATAGAAGCTGCTCCTAATGTGCCACTGCTAGCACCTCTGCACTATTATTCATAAGTGAGCCCTCCATCCTATAAAATTGTTGCTCAGCCTTCTATCTCTCAACACCACCAAAGCTTTCTTAGAAATCTTCAAGCATCCACTTCTAGCTTGGCTACCAAAAACATAACCCTGCTCCTCTAAGTAGCCCAAAGAAATCAAATTTTTCTTCAGCACTGGTACATGCTTTATATTTGATAATGTATGAATGATCCTATCGTACATCCTCATCTTAATAGAGCCAACTCCAGCTACTTTGCATAAGTGTGATCGTCTCCAAGACGGACACTTCCACCATCGATCTTCTGGTAGATAGCAAACCACTCCCAATAAGAAGTATAGTGGTGTGAGCATGCTGAATCCAACATCCATGTAGTATCATACTTTGTGGACCCATCTAATACAACTAACAGATCTTCTCCACTACTCACTGAAGTTATATCATCACTCTTGCTGGCCTCTTCTTTTTCTGACTTCAAAAGAGGATAATTTATCCTTAGGTGTTCAAGTGGATGATATTTATAGCATTTCAATGTCTTCTTCCAATCCCAAGACTTTGATCTACACTTGGATTTCTCTTTTGTCTTGTTCATTAATCTTTCCTATCTTTCATTTATAGCCAAGACCTCAGACTTAGGGTCTTCCTTGCAGATCTTCTTTGTTTGCTCATTTGATCTGAGCACACCAATAACCTCTTCATAGTTTAGGATCTCCTTCGGATAAACTAAAGTTGTTATGAGATCGTCATAAGAATCTGAGAGAGAACATAGTAACAGCAATGCTCGATCTTCCTCATCAATCTTCACATCTAAACTCATCACCTTAGAACACACCTAATTAAACTTTTGGAAATGTGCAACAAGATCTTGGCCTTCGGGCATCCTCAGACTATAAAGCTATTTTTGTAACCATAGCTTATTTATCATGTTCTTCCCCATGTATGTGTTCTCCAATCTCATCTAGAGCCTTTTTGTTGTAGTCTCTGTACAAACCTTAGGCAACACCTGATCAGCCAGGCACATTCTAGTTATATTAAAGGTAATCTTCTCCAACTCTTCATAGTCCTCAGCACTGATCTTTTCCGGCCTTTGTCTTACTAAGACTTTATAGATCCTTTGCTGAACCAATAAGTTCTTTATCCTTGCTGCCATAAAGTAATGTTTTTCTTGTCATCGAATTTCTCAAAGTCCATCTTGAATCAACTAGATCCCATGACTATAATCAAGCCAAGAGCAACCTTAACACCCTTCTGCGATCTCAGAGCAATAAAACTATCCTTCAAAAAAGATCTATATGTCCTAGATCCTCTTTTCAACCTTGTATATCACCTCTCCTCCATGTAACAATACTCCACCTCAATCATGAGATAACCATAAAGAAAATAAGAAGATTTAGAGTAAAACCTGATGCAGCAAATCCTAGGTGTAGAAACCCTAGGTGTCTTCCTTTCTTCTATGCAACACCACTCTAATGCCAATTATGGGAATACAACCCTCTCACAGACTAGCATGGCCACTGGTGATTAGCCAGCAACAAGAAAGGATCTCTCCTAGAATTAACATGGAAGCACAAATAGCAGATTCAAGATTCAAGAGAAAGAGAGAACAAGAGAACAAGAGTTTTCGAGAGAAAAAAGCTTTATTGCAATGAACTCAATATTCCACTATTCTTGACCTATTTTTCATATATATCTATTATTGGTGTGAAACCTGATTGTCATCGAAGAAGTAGTGGAGTTGGAGAAGACGAGGTCACCGTCGGTGACTTGCAAAATGAGTCTCGCCCAGAGCCTCGGGTGGTGGCTCCAGTAAGATCCTCCGACGATCAAGTCAGCTCTTTCAGCTAACAAAAATGGAGTGCACAATAGAAAAAGTTGCAAAATTTTGGAAAGAAGAAGAGAGCTTAGAAAAAATATATCTAGAGGATCCCTTTTATAGATGGAGCCTATAACAAACTGATAGTGACAATCATGACCATCCAGTAGTGGACCGCTCAGGGTCATGTGGAGTTTGTTATGGAGGGTAGTGTCTGTTGTCATGACGTGCCAGTCCGTTGAGATTTAATAGTCAAAGTTGGTACAGTAGGCATCAGTTGGTGATCAATTTTTGAGTTACGTCAATACCAAGGGAGCTCGAACTCCTCTTAAGCGATTTATGGGTGAGTTGATTCGTGCTGTGTGGAGTCAGATTTATGCAGAGACCTTCCTAGGTGACTGTAGGAAGTTCGACCGAGAGGAGTCCGAAAGAAGTTCGGCTGCTAGAGGAGTCTGAAAGGAATTCGACTGCTGGAAGATTCTGAAAGGAGTTTGGTGGCTGGAGGGGTCTAGAAGGAATTCCACTGCTGGAGGGGTCCAGAAGGAATTCCACTGCTGGAGGGGTCCAGAAGGAGTTTGGCTACTAGAGAGGTCCAAAAGGAAAAGAATTCATGATCGAAGCTCTTCTATGATTACCAATCACATCAGGCTAAGCATCAGACTAGACTTCGGCAGGAGTGGAGTTTATTCCCAACAATAGTCTTCCTACTCTCGAGTTCGAAATTTGGAGAAAGAGAGGAAAAAGACAACTGTTGAAGTCTGATCTTAGATTCCCATGCTTGTTAGGATGAAACATTTTGGCATTTACCATGCTAGCACTGAAGCTTTCTAAGTCTGAAGTGAGTTCAAAAGGATGGCCCTTCGAATCTTCCACCAGAATCCTATCAAAGGTACGGCACCATAAAGACTCTGTCCATCACCACTTCTTTGTCATGATGAGTGGGACACGCGGTGCACGCTGATCGATCGAAGTTGATCCATAATCATAACTGCCTTAGATTACCTCTGGCTATTTAAGGCCTTCTCCTCTCCTCTGGAAGCCATTCTTACCAAAGTCTTCTCCTTCCTTCGATCCTTGTTCGTCTTCTTCCTAAGGATCCGAGCCTCCTTCCTCACTTTCCCGAGCTTCGAACATCCTTTCGATTGATTCTCATCGCATCCATCATCCTTTGTTTCTCCCCAGATAGCCTAGGTCAGTTTTCTATCCCTTCTCTTAGGTTATTCATGTTTTTTCTTTCTAGCTTCTTACGCTCCCAATTTTTTGGCAGCAACATTTGCCCTGCATTTTTTCTTATTTTTTGGGGTTTTTTTTGAGATTTTATTTTGATCTGAATGTCTTCCAAAACCTCCCACTCCATCAGTTCTTCGGGCTCACCTAGATCGACCTTCCTTATACCCACACACTAGGCCAAGGTAGATCTTAGGAACATGTCCCACTCGTCCTTCATTCTAGACACCATCCCATCTGTTCTTACTCTGGACGATCTTTCTCTGATCCAAATTCGATATGGAATCCCCTAAGAATATGATCTTGAACTTCCTAGCTCCGATGATCGAGTCAGCTCTCCTCTGACCGACCGATTTTATTTGTACTTAGAAACTTTGCGTGTTGGGCTTAGGCTTCCCCTACCCCCTTTTGTAGTCACCCTCTTTCAATTTTTAAACATCTCTTTTGCATCTATCATGCCAAACTCTTTTCGATTCATCATTGATTTTCTTTTCCTCTATCAACTGGCCGAGGTCCAGCCGGCCATTTCGCTCTTTAGAAATTTCTAGACCTTCAAGCGCCATCCTTCCATGAAGGAATGATGGTACTTTTCCCCTGAGGTCGGCAAGAAGAGGTTATTGAAAGGTGCCCCTTCTTCCATTTTTAACTGAAAGAAAAAATATTTTTTTGTGTATTGTCCGACCCTGCGCTTAGATCTCCTTCCTTGGGGTTATATTAAAGAGTCAGTTCGCCGAGCTCCTAGCTTAGACGGAGCCAACCTTGGTTCCTCCAATAAACTCAAAGCATACCGAGCTCCTCTTCTTTCCATCCTCTTGAAAGAATAGACCTTGTTAAACTTGGGTCTGAGTCCTCTTGACCTCACTGGTACACCTTTTGCTTTTTGAATTCACACGATTTTGCACATGTATTGCCACTGACCGTACTTCTTTTTCTATTATAGAAATGGATACAAAAGCTATCAAAATGCTTACCAAAGGGCTTTACACCAAGAAGAGAAAACGGAAGGCATCAAGCCATAGCTCAAAGAGGATGAAGGTTAGCGATTCCAGCTCCATGGTCCCCACCTCCACTGCCATTGCACCTGAGGTCATCGCCAACAGCAAAGTTTCCTTGGCTGTCGAGGTTGGCACTACCGGCATAGGCTCCATGCCTCCCATGCCCTCGGGTCCTTCCGACAGGGATCGGGCTTTGGAGCCCCCTACCGAGGGAGAGGTAGGTGAAGGAAGAAAGAAGAAGAGAGCTATCGCCAAGACGTCCCGCATGGCATGCCTTAGCGGGGTGGATGGTGATAGTGACGAACGAGGGGAGGATCCGTTCGACAACCTGAAGATCATCCAAGATCTAATCGATAGGTTCGCCATGCCAGAGGTGTTGGACCACATGGTAGATCTTGACCCACAGCAGCTCGCTTGGAGTTCTCTTGGAACCCTCCTCAAGGTAACTATTCCATTGCTCAACCTTTCTGCTCCTCTCTTTTCTTCTCCTTCTTTTTTTTAACATCAATCGTTTGTTGCAGTTGGGTCATCAGATGCTCACCTATATCAAAGCATGGTCATTCTAGCTCTTGCTCCTACCTTCTTGGTGGTTCTGACTATGGTAGTATCCTCGATCGATCTTTCTTCCCTTTGGATCGATGTCGTAGGAATCGGCCAAGCCTGTCTCATCTGATGAGCTCCTCGATCTCATGTTGGAGCTAGATACACTCTTCTGTATCATGACTGTGGTCACGATGATAAAGACAGTACTTGTTAGGATTGTGCTTGTTGGGGTGAGAGCGCATCATCTCCAGTCTAGGCAGTTGCTTCTTGATCTCCATCAGTACTTATATTTTTGGAGCATCGAGGGAGGCATAGTCATGAAACCTTCGAAGAGGGGAGCCCCACCGTGCCCTTCTATCAGGGCTTCCTTGCTTTCGAGCCTGGGGAGGCATTCGAGCTCACTTGCGCTTAGGGGGAGTTCGAGAGCGCGATCGAGCTTCACTCAACTTTTCTTCTTCAATGGGCCTGCTCGGCTCGTCGATTTATCACTCTCTAGTGGCTTCATTGTCCTTGGCCTTGAAGGCCTCTTCCGCTCGGGCATACCCCTCTGCCCGAGCCAGCATATCGACAAAATTCCTAGGGTACTTTTTCTTCAGGGAGAACAGCAGATTGTTCTTCTGAAGGCCACCTTTTAGTATGGCCATAGCAATAGACTGATCCTGATTCTAGATTTCCAGAGCAGCTACATTGAAGTGATTGACATAAGCCCGGATAGATTCTTCCTCTTGCTGCTTGATGTTCACGAGAGATTTCAAGCCTCACTTAGGACAATGGCTACTAACAAAATGAGTCACAAACTAATGGCTCATCTGGTCAAAAGAGAAGATGGTATTCGGCATGAGGATCGATTATCAATTTCTGATGGCTCCCTTCAGGATAGATGGGAAGGCTCGTTAGAGAATGGCATCTAGTGCACCATGGAGTAGCATCATCATCTAGAAGACCTCCAGATGGTCGACTGGATCGAAGGTCCCATCGTAGCTCTCGAATTGAGGGAGCTTGATGTTTGGTGGGATAGGTTACTGCATGATGTGGTAAGAAAAGGAGGGTTGGTACAGATATCATTACCGTGGGAGGTGGTGCATGACGGAGTTCTTTGATCTATCGGTTCATCTCTTACAATTTTTGGTCTAGGAGATCCTCTCGATCATGGATCTCCAAGGTCTTCTGACTGAACGGGGGCAAAGTCCCCCTAGGAGTTGAGTCATGATCAGAGCATGGGCTTTTGGTTCTCTACTTCTCCTTTTTGGAGGTCGCTAGTCGGCTAGCCTGAGTTGGCCATCCCCACACCGGGTCATGGGGCTCCGGAGAAGCTTGCTCTAGCCAAGTAGGCACCGGAGGCTACTGCATAGCCTACACTACTTTCGTGAGGCCGCAAACCAACTGAACCAACAGGTTGAACTACTCCACATCCATCATTGCTATAGGTGGAGCTTGAGTCATCAGAGATGAGATAGGAGCGGATAGATCTGGATGGGATCTGATCATGGAGGCCATTGAGCATCGGGTTGAAGCTTTCCTAGGAGGCATCTTTTCTGGAAAGGACTTTGGAGGAGAAGAAGAGAGTTCTCTATTGAGCACTCTTTTAAGAACAACGAAACCTTAGAAATAGAGTTCCTTCCTCCAGCGCCAATTTTGTTGGTGCAAATCCTAGTTGTTGCCGAAGAAGTGCTAGAGTTGGAGAAGACGAGATCACCGCTGGTGACCTGCAAAATGAGTCTCGCCCAAAGCCTGGGGTGGTGGCTTTGGCAAGAACCTGCAACGATCAAGTCAGCTCTTTCGACCAACAGAAATGAAGTGCACAGTAGAGAAAGTTGCAGAGTTTTGAAAAGAAGAAGAGAGCTTAGAGAAAATATATTTGGAGGATCCCTTTTATAGATGGAGTCTATAACAAACTGATAGTGACAGCCATAATCATCTGATAGTAGGCTGCTCGAGGTCACGTGAAGTTTGTTATGGAGGGTAGTGTCTGTTATCGTGACGTGCCAGTCCGTTGAGATTTAATAGTCGAAGTTTAGAGGAGTAGGCATCAATTGGCGATGAATTTTTTAGTTACATCAATACCAAGGGAGCACGAACTCCTCTTAACTGGTCTATGGGTGAGTTGATTCATGCTGTGCGGAGCAAAATTTGTGCAAAGACCTTTCTAGGTGACTGCGAGAAGTTCGATCGGGAGGAGTTCGGAAGAAGTTCGGAAGGAGTTTGGCCACTGGAGGAGTTAGGAAGGAGTTCGGCTGCTGGAGGAGTCTGAGAGGAGTTCGACTGTTGGAGAGGTCTGAAAGGAGAAGAATTCATGATCGAAGCTCTTCTGCGATTATAAATCACATCAGGCTAAGCATCAGACTAGACTTCAGTGGGAGCGGAGTTTATCCCCAATATCTATATAATAGGATCAAGCTCCTAGCTTAAAGAAAAACTTTCCAAATCCAAACAGAAAGCCCACTCGAAACCGTCCATGAAAATTGAGATGACTCATCCTAAAACTGAGTCCTCTCACCTACATTTGAGACGTCTTGTGTTCGATCTGAGATGTCTCAAACTGTATGTCAGCCTATTGGGAATATGTCCCAAAGCCAATCGTCAGTCTATTGATGGTTGTGCTACTTATTGTACTTATATATGAATTATCAAATAATAAAAATTATTTTAGCATTTTTTATCATAAATTTTGTTGTCTTCTAATGAACTCCTGTGTTGTGATGAAGTCTTTAGGACTATCTAGATTTGACAAATGAGGATTTATCATTTAGTCCTTAAATTGTTCACGACCAAAAGATACGTTGTTATTTAGGATGATAATGTTTGTCGAGTATAGATCATTGTGTGCCATATAGGTTGGTTGTCCTCGTAACCAAAGAGTGTTGAGACATTGGCATAGGATGCAAGTAAAATGTATGCGTACATCTACACTGAACATGACCAACTTCGGAGCTTTTCTTCTATCAAGATTAGCCCTGAAGAATATGGGTATAAGTGTCCCATTGACCTGAGACTACCACGGTGACTTATAAGCAACTCACTATACTTAGGTAGCGGACTACTTGAATTTCTAATTCAGTGACAGAAGGCTACTGGGTGCAGTAAGTACTTATCTTGTTGGTGTGTGAGTCAAGATGGGACTGATCCCTTCAAGTGTTGGAGCAAGTGCATCACTGTATTTTAATTTATCAAATCCTCGATCGGGATAGTCCATATGATGGACACTAAATTTTGAAATATAATATGGATATATTATAGGATTGATAGTAAACCCTAGATCGTCCTTTTGAGCATCGTGATCAAGGAGATGAATTATACGATAACCATATTCCATAGGTTCGTTATTATTGCATTACGACTTTTTGACCTATCCGAACGTCGGATACCATTGCTAGATGGTCACATTGATTGGTATAAAAAATTAGTTCCTGTGCTACCAGCTTAGGATTTGAACCTATGAGATCACACACATAATGAGTTTCTACTTGATTTGATGGCTGATCATGAGTCATGATGACCTAGAACACTATGGTCAAGAGTCCCACTAGACTGAAACTCTGTGACCAAGAGTCCCACTAGATTCGAACACTGAGTCCTACTCATCTAGGACTCTTTGATCAGGAGTTCCACTAGTTTGGGACTCTAAGATCATGAGTTTCATTCATTTCGGACACTAGGGTGAGGAGTCCCACTAGATTGGGACTCTTCAAGAGTTTCATGTTGATGGGACTCTATTGCCCGATAACCCATTCGATTTGGACTCAAATTTTTTAAAAAATTAATTAGTAATTTAGTTATTGATTATCTTAATTTGATTGAGCGATGAGGATTCGATCAAGTTTGATTGAATTTGATTCGATTGGATTTGACCGGATCAGGTTATGAGATGACCTAATCGCTATGAGAGTTTTGACCCTGATTTGATCAGGACCTGGATCTAATTAATTTCTAATTTAATTATAATTTTATTATATTAGGATAAGCCTAATTTGGTTGGGTTTAACCTAATCTAATTGGATCTAGATTAATTGGTTTGGTTGAAACCAATTAGGATCAAGTCAAATGAAGTTTGAATTCAAACTCTCCCATGCGCCCACCATTTTTGACTTTTCCACTTTTGTTCAATGCCCAAAATTTTTGTACATAAGTTTTCTCTCACCCAAAAGGTTTTTGCACCCCCTCTCTTATCTGCTTTTGACCTGGTCCAAGGGTTGGATGGTTCAAAGTAAGTTGAGTTTTGAATTCAACTCAGTTTGTTGGAGGTTGGAACCAATCCAACCATATCTACTTTCCATGCCCTCCCTTTTGTTTGTCAAACATTTATGGAGAAATAAAAATGTGCACATGTATAAGGAGAGTCCTTCTACGTGTTAAACATATGGGAGGAGGCATTAGATAAAGATAAAAGGCTCATTTGATTTTTGAAATTAAGTGAGTGGTTAAAACCTCTCAACCACTCAACCATTATCTTTTCTCATGGTATTCATGTCAATAAATTATGAGAATTTTTATCCAACTAGAATAGGAGATTAAAATTATGTGGTAAAAATTTTAGAGTAATTGGACATTAGTTCTGGACAAAAAAAATCTTGGAGTGAAGATGAGTAGGATCCTGCAGCTCTTTACTTTTCCCTAATGCCTCTCTTCTCTTCTGATTTTCACCTCTAAGGATATCCAATTTTTAGATATAATCTAAATAGGGTTTATAGATTTGAAAGTCTTCTTTTCATAAAAATGTATTTCATGAGAAAAAGCCACACAGAGAGGGCATGATAGAATTTTTAGTGTGTCAGCATTTTTGGGCCAAGTGAAACTCTAGTTTTGGGATTCTAGGTTCGGGTGGAGAGATCGAGTGCTGTGAGCATCAAATCACCAACAAATTTGAAACACCTCTTCACCATCTTCCAATATTTTTGTTCTAATTTTTTGGAGTATCCAAGAAATCAGAAAGTATATAATCGATCAAATCAATCATGATCAGCCGACGAAGGCTCTGACGAAGGCTCCGACGAGGAGCTAGCACTCCAGTGGAGCTGGTCGGGATCAGGAGCTCCATGTGGATCATCCATAGAAGCTGGATGAGTGTGTGGCTGTAGTGTAACACCACAACTTCTTTTGGTGGATTCAGATCATGGAGATCAGCTATCCATGAAAAGGTATCAAGTTTTGAACTCGTATCGATCAGTAGATTCGATTTGCTGATCGAATATATTTTATTTTCTATCACATATTAGCATGTTTAGATCCTGAGTAGGGTTTATTTGATATGATCAATGCATGCATAGTAATAATTTTAGATTAATATTTGCTTTTGTTGCTATTTTATTCAAAAAAGTTTCGAAAATGCATGCTTAAATCCTACGCGATTTCCTTCAAGTCGAGCACTCCAAAACACTACTCTTTATTCTAGATTTTCTCTGAGATCAAGACGTCTAGGAAAGAGATCGAGAAGTCTCACTTTGCACCAAGACGTCTTGTCTCAGAATCAAGACATCTTGCCTAAAATGGAGTCATCTTGTCTCAGAATCGAGATGACTCCTCTACAGACCAGGCTGATTTTCTTTGCTAGCTTGCTCGCATCTTTTCATGATTTTTCTTCTTATGTTCCCAAGACTTGAAAGTGCTACATCTAAGCTCATATTTTATTTTCTTAGGAATGGTCATTTCTTGGATAGTTTGGATCTTCTCTGGATTTGCCTTCATGCCATGCCTTGACACTATGAATCTCAAGAACTTTTGTTAAGTTATCCCGAAAGTGCATTTGGTTGGGTTCAGCTTCATTTTCTACTTCTAGAGAGTATTGTATATCTCCTCCAAATTAGTAATATGATTTCTTGAGGATCGGCTTTTGATAAGCATATCATCTATATAAACCTTCATGTTACGGTCGATCTACTCAAAGATTTTGTTCACTAGGTGCTGATAGGTTGCACCTATATTTTTAAATCTAAATGGCATAATGTTGTAACAATAAAGACCACGATCAGCAATAAAGATAGTTTTCTTCTCATCTTCAGGTGCTATCTAGATTTGGTTATAACTAGACAAGGCATCCATGAAAGTGAGGAGCTCATGGCTTGAGGTTGCATCTACCAGTTGATCATTTCTGGATAGAGGATAGGTATCTTTCGGGCAGACTTTGTTTAGATCTATAAAATCTATACACATCCTTCATTTATCATTTGTTTTCTTGACAAGAACTATATTAGCAATCCAATCTAAGTAGGATACCTCCTAGATGAACTTGGCTTTGAGAAGTTTGTCCACCTCTTCCATAATCATTTTTTTATCACTCTACTTCAAAGCTTCATTTTTTTTGCTTCACAAGCCGATGCTTGGAGTCCAGACTCAGGTGGTGTTCCATTACCTCTACGTCTATCCCAGGCATGTCCGTGGGAATCCATGCAAAAACATCAACATTCGTTTGCAAAAAGGTGACAAGTTGCCTTTTAATATATCCTTCCAAATTTGAGCCAATCTAAACTATGTGGTCCTCATTCTCATCATTCAAGAAAATTGCTACAAGATCATCGATTGGTTCTCCCCGCTCTTTAGTCAAATCATCACAAACATCAAGTCTATCCATTGAATAAAGCTCGGACTACTTTTCTCCTTGTAAAGCAATTGTATAACAATAAAATGCCAGAGCCTGATCTCCTCTGACTTCTCCAACTCCATATTCTGTTGGAAACTTCATTTTTAAATAGTATGTTGATACCATAGCTCAGAATGCATTCAACTTGGATCATCCAAGAATAGCATTGTAGGCAGAAGGAGTCTTTACCACCAAAAAATTGATCTAAGCTTTGGATTGCTTTAAGTACCGGGCTACCAAAATCAGTAAAGTGATTATTCCTTCGACTGGTATAGTGTCACCAATAAACCCTACTAATGAAGAGCTTAGTGGCCCCACGTGACTATTAAACATAGACATTTTAGAGAAAGCATTATAAAACAAGACATTAGCCAAACTTTCATTATCTACCGAGGCATGGCATACATCATAATTAGTAATATTTAAAAAAATTATAACTACATCATCATGCTGAAATTGAACCCCTTGTGCATCTTCTTCAGTGAAAGTAATTGGTTCTTTAGTCTTCTACCTCTTCATTGATTCTGCTGATCCACTAACTTCTTCATGCCAATATTTTCCAGCAATTGTATTGATGATTTCAAGTGGGAGCCATTCTCCTTAGGGCTCTTCCCTTCAAGGTGGTTCCGATTACGGGAGAGTCCTTGGCCAATCCTGCCTTCTTTCAGGCCGACATCATAGAAATTGATCCAGCCGATCTTGTCTGATTAGCTCTTTAATTTTATCTTGAAGCTGAATACATTCTTCAGTTTTGTGATCATGATCATAATGATATAGGTAATACTTGTTGGGGTTATGCTTTTTTGGATGAGACCTAAGTCTTTCCAACCTCGGTAGTCGCTCCTTGACTTTTATCAGCACTTAGATTTTTGGAGCATTCAAAGGAGAATAATTATGGAACCTTCTAGGAGGGGGGCTTTGCCACATCCTTTAATGTGGGCTTCTTGGCTAATGAGCTCGAGGTGGAGTTTGGATTCGTCTACATTCAGGAGGGATTCTAGAACACCATCGAGCTTCACTTGATTTTTCCACCAGCATGGGCATGCTAGGTTCTCCTGCCTACCACTTTCCTGCGGCTTCATCATCCCAAATCTTGGAAGCTTCCTTAGCTCAGGCGTAGCTTTCAGCTCAAGCTAGCATGTCAGTGAAGTCTCGGGGATACTTCTTTTCTAATAAGAAGAGGAGATCATTCTTCAAAAAGCCACCCTTCACAACAGCCATAGTGATAGACCGGTCCAAATTTTGGACCTCCAGGGTAGCGGTATTAAAGTGGCTGACATAAGCCCGAATGGACTTTCTTTCCTTCTATTTGATGTTGTTGAGGGAGTCCAAGCCTCATCTCTAACACTGGCTACTGACAAAATAAGCCACAAACTAATGGCTCAACTGATCAAAGAAATAAATGGTACTTAGTTTGAGGCCCGGTACCAGTTTCTTGCTACATCCTTCAAAGTTGATAGAAAAGCTCGACACAGAATGGCATCTGGTGCATCATGGAGTAGCATCATGGTCTGGAAGGCTTCAAGGTGGTCGACAGGATTCGAAGTCCCATTGTAACCTTCAAACTAAGGGAGCTTGAAGTTCAGCAAGATGGGCTCCTATATGATCTTGACAATGAATGATGGGTCAGTGTAGATGTTGTCATTGCAAACAGGGGCAGCCTGGTGGAGTTTCTCAATCTGCCAATTCATCTCCTAAAACTTTTGATTGAGGACATCATTTCGATCATGGATTTCAAGGGATGATAGACTTGATGGAGGTAGGAACTTTTAAGAATGGAGTTATGCTTAGAGCAGGGGCTCTCTACTCTCTATTTTTTCTTTCTAGGATTCTCTAGTTGGTTTTTCTAGGTAGATCTTTCTTGTACCAGATCTCGATGTTTCGATGATGGCCTTTCTGATCGTGCTAGTGCCAAAGCCTGTTGCATAGCCTACACAACTTCCGTGAGGCTTTTTACCTACTATATCAGGAGGTTGAACTGATCTAGATCCATCACCACTGATAGTTGAGAAGGTTGAGATGCAGGTGATAGGGCCAGAGCTGGTTGATTGGCTAGTTTCAGGTTGGATCAGGCAGCGATAGTGATGGATCATCGAAAAGAAGCTCTCCTAAGGAGCATTTTGCTAGAATGGAGGAAGAAGAAGATTGCTCGATTGGGTATTCCTTTTACAATAAGGGCTCATGTCCCTTCCTCTAGCACCATTCCTATTGGTGTAGAAAATGGATGGCCACCAAAGTTTGCTAAAGGTGAGAATTAGAGTCTTGCCGATGGGACCCACAAGATAAAGTCTGAGCTGGAGTTGGCTCCAGCATGGACTAGTCGATGGTTAAGTTAGCTTCCTGGCCAATAAGAATAAAGTACACAGGCAATTAGGATGGAGAGAAGAGCTTAGAGAAGAAGACATATCTTGAGGATCCTATTTATAGATGGAGCTTGTAATAGAATGATAGTGACAGCCACAACAAAATATCAATAGGCCATTCGAACCATATAGAGTTTGTTACAGAGAGTGGGCTATTGTTTGTCGTGACTTGTTGACCGTTGGATATTATTTGCTGAAGTTCGTATAGGAGTTTGGATATTCCCAAGCTTGATCGTAAGCCATTCATGCTGAGATTAAGTCATTGGAGCTTAAGATCGGACCAACTAAACTTGAAGGTCAGCCTTTATGTTAAGGGTAGCGAGTTTATAGGCTAGGTTCTGAGTTCGAACCTCAGTAGAATTGCTTTGACAATCTTTGGAAGCTAGGTTGCCTTCAAGGTTGGCTAAGGATCGACATCCATAATTTGGTTTGGAGAGCCTGAGATTGAAAACAAAGAGTGGATTCTTCAATTAAGACAATGACCAAGCCATTTTAATAAAGTTCGGCGAGTACCCAAGGTCTGCCTAAAGTTAGGATAGGGGAGTACTGAGGTTCAATGCTTGTGAAGTGATTGCTACTTATCCCAGTTTGAAGATCCGATTCATATTAGTAATGAGGTTCTTTTGACAACTCAAATTTGTCTAGCCAGGATTCACGATATGGCCTTTGTAGGATCTGCCATTCACAAAGTAGAGTTAGAGTTTTGAAGTAAAGGAGCTTGGCTAATGCACAAAATTGGGCACTAGCAGAGGTTTTTGTTATTTTTGGGATGAGCTGCTTTTAGTTGGAGCTCTGAGCTTAGTCGCATTTAGAGACCGATCTCTTGGAATTCGTCTGGACCAAGGGATCGACTTGATTGAAGCTCGAACTTGAAAATCATGACTTTAGATGGCACTACACCAAGGTCAAATTTTATCAAACTTCGGTAGAGCCATTTATTCTCAATACCCATAAAGCTTTATGTTCAATCTCAACTAGCAAGTGGCATGCTTTTCCAAATACAATCATGTAAGGAGACATTCCTAAGTTGGTCTTGAAAGCAGTGCGATATATCCAAAGTGCATCTACTAGTTTTAGTGACCAATTGTTCCTATTGATACTGACAGTCTTCTCTCAAATTTATTTGATTTGTCTATTAGAAACTTCTACTTGCCCAGTAGATTGATGGTGATAGGATGTTGCCAACTTATTAGTGATATTGTACTTTCTTATTAGTGCTGCAAAGGATCAGTGGCAAAAGTATGTCCCCCGATCATTGATAATTGCTCTAGAGATACCAAATGGAAAAGAATATTTTCTTTAAGGAACTTGACAACCACTTTGCTATCATTGGACTTACAGGTATGGCTTCTACCCATTTAGACACGTAGTCAACCGCGACTAAAATGTATTCATTTCCAAACGAGTTTAGAAATGGTCCCATAAAGTCAATTCCCTATGCATCAAAAATTTCTTCAACAAAAATTGGGTTCATAGGCATTATATTTCTCCTTGTGATGTGGCCTACTTGTTGGCACTTGATATAGCTTTTGCAATACTCATGTGCATCTTTAAAATTATTGGGCTAATAGAATCCACTTTGAAGGACTTTGGTAGCAGTCTTCTTAGATGCAAAATGACCACCGCAAGCTTGGTCATGGCAAAAACATAGAATGCTTCTAACCTCATGATCCAGGATACACCTTCTAATGATCTACTCAGGATATTATTTGAACAGATATGGGTCATCTCAAATGAAATATTTTACTTAGGAAAAGAACTTGTGTTTGTCCTGATTAGTACAGTGAGAAGGAATCTCACTAGTAGCTAAATAATTTACAATATCTGCATTCCATGGTTCATTAGACACAAACATGAGTTGTTCATGAGAGAACAACTCATTGATAGATAGTTTATTATATGGTATGGATGCTAATTGAGATATATGGTTAGCCACCACGTTCTCGATTCCTTTCTTGTCTCTAACTACTTGGTCAAATTCTTGAAGGAGCAAGATCCATCTAATCAAGCATGCTTTGGAATCCTTTTTAGAAAGAAGATATCTAATGGCTGAATGATCAGTGTAAACGAAGACATGAGACCCAACCAATAGGACCTAAATTTTTCTAGGGCAAAGGTAACAACCAAGAATTCCTTCTTGGTGGTTGAATAATTTAGTTGCACGTCATTTAGGATCCTACTGGCGTAATAAATGATCGAGGCATTTTATCAATCTTTTGACCTAGAATAACTCCTATAGCATGATTAGATGCATCGCACGTAAGTTTAAATGGCTGAGTCCAAACTGGTGGATGAATGATGGGTGCCGAAGTCAATTTCCTTTTAAGGTACTCAGAGGACCTAAGGCATTTAGGAGTGAAATCAAATTTCACCTCTTTGGTAAGCAGATTTGTTAATGAATGGGTTACTTTACTAAATTATAAATAAATATCCTATGAAAACTAGCATGCCCTAGAAAAAAATAGGTTTTCTTAACCAATTTAGGTGGTAGAAGATTTACAATCAAGTCCACTTTGGCTTTGTCCACTTCAATCCCTCTCTTTGATACAACATGGCCAAGAACTATGCCTTCTTTGACCATGAATTGGCATTTCTTCCAATTGAGGACTCCATGCTTTTCTTTGCACCTAAAACTAATCTTAAGTTGTGCAAGCATTTGGAGAAAGTAGAACCAAAGATAGAAAAATCATCTATAAAGATTTGTAGGAACTGCTTGACCTTGTCAAAAAAGATGCTCACCATGCATTTTGAAAGGCTACTGGTGCATTACATAATCCAAAAGACATGCATCTATAAGCTAAGGTTTCGAATAGACACACCTTTTCTTGGTCCTCTAGAGCTATAGGGATTTGGTTATAGCTGGAGTATCCATCAAGAAACTAATAGAACACATGTTCGGCTAATCTATCTAACATCTGGTCGATAAAAGGTAATGAAAAGTGATCTTTCCTTATAGCCGCATTTAATTTTTTATAATCAATATAGACCCTCTATCTAGTTAGAACTATCTTGTTTGCCTCGTTATGGAATACTATTATCTCAGAGTTTTTGGGCACCACTTATATTGGGCTCACCCAAGAAATACCTGAGATGGGGTAAATAATTCTATTGTCAAGCAGTTTTAGGATTTCCTCCTTGGCCACTTCCTTTATTGCAGGGTTAAGTCATCTCTGAGGGTCTCTAGTAGGCTTGGCTTCCTCCCCTAAATGAATCAGTGCTGGATAATTGAGGGATCAATTTCTTTAATGTCTGCCATAGTCCAGCCTATAGCTTCTTGATTTTATCTGAGGATAGCTAATAATTCTTCCTCTTATTTTGGATCTAGGTAGGCTACAATAATTATTGGCAAAATTTTAGAAGGACCTAGGTATACATACTTAAGATGCATAGGAAGTGTTTTCAAATCAAGCTTAGGTTCTTCCTCAATCGGTGGTTTGTGTGATGGTTTACCGATTGATATAAACGGTTCAACTGGTGGTTCCATCTTGGTTGAATCCAATGGTCACTGGATATAGATGTTTCATTGATATTTTCAGATTCTTGGTTTAGCTTGGGATCAAATTTGAAATCATAATCTTCATGGCTAAGATCAATGGGCTCAAAAATGTCATCTTGGACCAAGTTCACATAAACAGGTTAGTTCGATTCATTTCCTAGGTTGAAAATATTGAGTTCAACAGAGATATTTCCAAAAGAGTGTTTCATGAATCCATCATGGCAATTAATATGCACATTAGCAGTAGCTAAAAAGGGTCTACCAAAGATGAGCAGAATTTGACCTTTAGGATTTGACATAGGTTCAGTCTCTAAGATTACAAAATCTATAGGGAAGATGAAACTACCAACCTTGATCAACACATCCTCTACAACTCCTTTTGGGGTCCTAAAAGATCAATCTGCTAGTTGCAAGGTAATCCTTGTTGGATTTTCTTTCAACCCTAATTGCTCATGAAAGGTATATGCCCTCAAGCCAATCAAAAAAAATTTATTTTTGGACTATTCTTTGTCTTCCAAACTTATATAATGACATTTTAAAATAAATAAAGGTATTTATTTCATCATATGCAGTGTCTTATTATTTATTTAAGATTATGATGAATCCCATAAATTAAGGCTATGATTTTAGGATTATGATGAGATCATACCAGTGAGACCTAAAACCTTAAAATCCTAATTTAAACATTCTTGATCGATGGAACATTGAGTTGGGGATCAATGTTTTCGATAAGACTAGCACAACTTTTGTATACTCAATTGAGAGGATGATTGATCTCACAATCACTTATGTATGACACTAATACAAGGATGTGGATGCTCATTAGTGAATGAGTTCACTAAATTGATCTAAGTTGAGAATATCTAATGGAGTCTTATCTACATGGCAATAGATGGTTCTCTTAGTGAAATTGTGCATGTAATCCTTTGATGTGAAACTACCATAGAATCTTATATATTTGAATCCATATTTTGGTTCATACTCATTCATGACTCAATCATGTATGAGGTGATCCAGATATAGTAGATTATATATGAAGGTTGTGAGTAGGTTAGCATGGAATCGATCACTCCTGGTAAGAAGAAATTGCATCCTGCCTGCTTCAAACTAATGATGATTCAGGAAGACTTTGATCAAAGCATGATGAAAATTAGACATGGTTTCTAATGTTTCATTATATGAATCATCATCATAAGACTGAAAGAGAAATGAATATGATATTGGATTTGACATATTTCCATACCCAGAGTCATATTCAGGATGTAGGGTAATCGAAGGATCTAGTTGCATGATAACTTTCCACTGAAGGATATTTTTGATATTTTCATCAAAATTTCACATCTTTCGAAAAGTCATGATATGTTGCTAGACATCAATCATGTCTTGTGGGTTTGATCAAATTAAAATTTTAATTTGATCATTAAATTAAAAAGTGTTCTAATTGGTCAAACTGGGTAGGCTAGTTTTGACCTAAATCAATTTAGTTGAGTTCTAACCTGATTAGGTCAAATCACACCCAGACCCACTGCTGGCTAGATGTGGAATCTAATGGGTCACATACAAAGGGAATTGATTAAGGATCTAATTGCATTAGAACATGTTTGCAAGATGAACATGCTAGCACATGTAGCACAACCTAGCATCCAAATTCGAATTGGATTAGAATCGACTTCCAATTTGGGTTAATTAAGGTCCAATTTGAGCCAAATTGGATTTGGTCTTGAATTAGATTAACCTAAACTAATTGGGATTCAGATAGGGTGTCATATACCAGAATCCCATGCATTAGAGAGTCTCTCTCTTGTGCATGGAAGTCTTTCATGTGCAAAGAGTTATTGGCACATGGGATTAAATTGGTGCCTACCTTCTTTGACTTTTCCTCTTTCTCCATGTCGCATATTTTTTTAAATGGGCATGGACATCAGATATGGGGTGTAGAAGAGTCCTTCTATAGGTTAAATACTCCATTATCTATTTTCTATTTGCATAAGAAGGGACTCTTTGTTGCCCAGGAGTCCTTGACGCCCAGGACTCCTTGTCGCCCACTCTTCCTTGGTGCCTCTTGGACCAAGTCAAAGTCCCTTGGGACTTTGACTATTCAAAGATCATCTCCATGCCATTTTGCTGAATGGGCATCCCTTTTTAAGAGCCATTGGATGGCCTTTTTTATCATGATCTAATGGATGAAAATGATGGTGCCAAAAATAAAAGCCCACGACTCTTCATAAATAACTTACATAGAATTAGTCCAAGAGTCCTTCTGCTTTAAGACACCTCTTGGACTATGTCTACATGTCATTTATTATCTGATGAGGTGTGAGATTAGGCTGAATGGGGACATGAGAATTATGATTTTGAGGAAAGGGTGCGAGAAATTTTGTGTTGGCACCCCTATGTACATTATAAATAAGGGGTGCGCACACCAAGAGTCCAAAAAGTGTGTGAAATTATCTTTCTTTCTTACAAGTAGTTTCTTTTTGTCCAATTTTTTTTTCCTTCCTTCTCTTGTCTAGACCTTGTCCTTATAAGGATAAGAAGTCATCTTAAGACTAAGAGATTAGGAAGAAAAATTAAGAAGACAAAAGAAAAAGAAAGATAGATAAGGAAGAGGCAAGGAAGGTGACATAAAGGCTTAAGAAGGTCTTGCCCTTTTAATTAAAGTTCTTATTATTAAGAATTTTAATTATATATAAATCAGAGGTGCTGGTGTCTTGATCAAGTCTCTGTGTGGATCAACGTTGGAGGGTGAACACGTGGGCACCTGGTGGAACCCTGACGGACTGCTGCCGACGATTCAGGATCAATTCAGGGTTTAGCGATAAGAGGTATGTTCTAATACTTTCTTTTATATTACAAATGCATGTTATATGATTTAATTGCTAATAAGGTGGTCCTAGGGTTCATGGGTTTGGTTTATTATGATTTCATATTTTTGCTTTGAAATCCATGCTTCCGCCCTGTACACCAATCCAATCAGTGGTATCAGAGCAAGCCTTATTAGGTTAAATCATATAATGCTTTGCTTATCAGTATAATGGCATAAATGAAAAATATGATATAATATTTTTAGCATGTTTTATTTATATGATGAGATCATATTTTTTTTTACTTATCATAATGAGATTATGTTGTATATATTATTCTGTAAAGGTTGCCCTGATATAGTGGAAAGTATTCACTATATAATGATGGTTGTCCTAGAATAATTATACATTATATATATATATATTATATATGTATATATATATATATATATATATATATATATATTATTTTATGCATATTGATGCTTTTATGCATTAGTTTGATTTAAATCAATATGTGCATGGAGACCATTTAAATCCCTCTTATAAAAAATTATATTAAGTTGTAGTGTAATTAATCTTATAGCTAAATCAGTCAGGATGTCTAATTGATCAATCGGTGTCTAGGAAAAATGGTTCTTGATTGGTAAAGAGAACATGATTTTTTAATTAATTTTGTTGTCTGACCTGGCCAATTTATTGGTGTCTAAGGAAAGCAATGAGGGGACTCCCATTTCTCTCCCATTTACCTGATCGATTCGATTAATTTAATTCTAGATTGAAATGCTTAATATTATATTCACTACATTAAGGCCTTCCTTCATACTAGTTTCTTATTATGTCCAGAACCATATTAGTTTCTGTTGTGTAACCACAAGATCTATCATGGGGAAAGATGTAATATTAATCTAGTGCATTGAGATGCTTACAGCATTTTGAATATACTACTTTGTTGTGTAACCACAAAAGTAGTTATATTTTTATTTTGACTGTATATAGAAATGAAGGGTTCTACTTAAACTAAAATATTAAAGTTTGTTGTGCTAACACAAGGCTATTAATGTTTTAGAGGCAAAAAGTTTTTTGAGAGTTGCATAAAATGCAATTGGAAAGAGTTTCCTACCTTTGAACTTATAATAGGTTTGTTGTGCAACCACAAGATTTTTATAAGGAATTAGGATCTTATTCTCACTAAGAAAATCAATAAGAGGGTTATGTTTTTTGATTTTTAGTGGGAGACATAATTAAATTAAAGTCCTAATTTAATTATGTTTGTCATCATGAATTGTTTGCTTATGTATTATTCTTTATTATGTAGATTAAATGGCTTCTTCACTTTCATTACGTTCAATTTTGGATTCAAATAAATTGACTGATCAAAATTATGTTGGACTGGTTGAGAAATCTAAAAATAGTACTCAGTCAAGAAAAACTCTCCTATATTCTTGATGCCCCTGATCCTAAGCCATTAGGAAAATGATGCCACAGATGAAGATAAGTCCACATACAAGATGTGGCAAAATGATTTTCTTACTGTCAAATGCATCATACTTGCCTCTATGAATAATGAATTACAGAGGCAGCATGATAGCATGGACACTCAGTCCATATTGCTCAATCTAAAAGAGCTTTATGGAGAGCATAGTAGGACTGCTAGATATGAGATATCTAAGCAATTATTTCATGCAAGAATGATAGAAGGAACATCCATACAAAATCATGTTTTGATGGTAATTGACCTAATCACTCGATTAAGTCAATTAGGTTTTGTAATGGATGGAGAGTTAAGTCAGGATTTGATCCTGCAATCACTCCCAGAATCATTTTCTCAGTTTGTCATGTAAACTATCACATGAACAAACTGAATTCTTCATTATGCCTAAGCTGTTAAATATGCTCAAGACAGTCAGAAAGCCATATCAAGAAAGATAAGGCTCCTCTTCTTCTTGTGGAAGGGATCTCCAAGAAGAAGGCAGGCAAAAAGGGTTCAAAGAGAAGGTTGAATCCTAAAAGTGGTATAAATAAGAAGAAAAAGGGAGAAGAAGGTCTCCGACAAATGACCTATTTTCACTATGGCAAAGCAGGTCATTGGAAGAGGAATTGCAAGGCTTACCTTGCAACCGTGAAGTCTGGTGCAAATAATGCACCAAAAGGTATGTATGAGATACATACTATATTATCATTAAATTCTTTCATTTCAAATTCTTGGGTATTAGATACCGGCTATGGTTTTCATATCTGCAAATCTTTGCAGGGGCTGCAGAAAATTAAGAGTTTGAAGAAAGGTGACTTCAAGCTCTATGGCATGCTGGAGGAGAAGTCTATCCAAGCAGAAGCTGTAGGGACAAATATATTGAAGTTACCTTATGGAAAGATCTTAGAGCTTACAAATTATTATTATATGCCTAAGATCATTAGAAATATTATATCTATACCCTTGTTATTAAAATAAGGTTATAGTCTTAATGTAACGAGCGAAGGTTGCTCGATCAAATATTCTAATGAAAATATTTGTTTTGGCATATTTAGCAATGGTTTGTTGACTCTATGTTTGGATGATAATATATTTCATATTGATGAAAATAGAAAACATGTAAGAGAGATGACATAAATAATACTTTACTTTGGCATTGTCGATTAGGTCATATTAGTGAGGCTAGGATTAACAAGTTATACAAAGAAAAGTTCTTTGATCCTTTTGATTATGAATCATTAGGAACTTGTGAATCATGCCTCATGGGTAAAATGACCAAGATTCCATTTAGTGGACATAGAGAAAGGACAAATGAGTTATTAGGACTTGTACATACGGATGTATGTGGTCCTATGACAACTCAAGCCAGAGGAGGATACTCTTATTTTATTAACATTCACTGATGATTTATCTAGGTTTGGATATGTGTATCTTATGAAACACAAATCAGAAGCCTTTGATAAATTTAAAGAGTATCAAAGTATGGTCGAAAAACAAACTGGACAATGTATAAAAATCCTTCGATCTGATCGGGAGAGGAGAATACTTATCTAGTGAGTTTCTAGACTATCTTAAAGTTAAAGGAGATTCTCTCTGAATGGACACCTCCTTATACACCATAATTAAATGGTGTAGCCAGAAAGAAAAAATCATACCTTATTAGATATGGTACGGTCCATGATGTGCTTCACTGATTTACCTATTTTCTTCTGGGGTCATGCTCTGGAGACTGCAATTTACATCTTGAATAGAGTACCTTCTAAATCTGTATCTAGTACTCCATATGACATATGGAGAAGTAAGAAACCTAATCTTAAGTATCTTAAGATATGGGGTTGTCCAGCTTATGTCAAAAGAAATTTTGGACATAAACTTGATGCTAGATCAGATAGATGTCTATTTATAGGATATCCTAAGAAATAGTATAGGATATTTATTCTACCATCCTACTGAACAAAAAGTATTTGTAAGTAGGCATGCCATTTTCATGGAAAAAAGAATTTATCCTAGAAAAGGGCAGTGGCAGAAATATTGAACTTAGTGAAGTTCAAAAAAAACAAATAGAAATTTCTCAACCAAATAATCACATAAAAGAACCAGAACACATAACTCCTATCCATAGGTCTAAAAGAGTACGAAATACACCTATGAGGTATGGTTTCATTATTGAGAACAATGAAGCCCAAGTCATTGAAAATGATGAACCTCTGACCTATATGCGGAAGCAGTCAAAAGTAAGGACTCTTGACAAATGGCTGGCTGCCATGCAATCCGAAATGGAATCCATGCACACCAACAAAGTATGGACTTTGGTGGATGCACCAGAGGATATAAATCCTATTGGATGCAAATGGATTTTTAAGAAAAAGATTGGAGCTGATGGTCAAATTGAAACCTATAAGGCCAGATTGGTGGCTAAGGATTTTAGGCAAAAATAGGAGATTGATTATGATGAAACATTTTCACCTATTGCCATGCTCAAATCTATTCGGATTATGCTTGCTATAGCAGCATACCATGACTATGAAATATGGCAAATGGATGTAAAGACTGCCTTCCTTAATGGTTTCCTTGAGGAGGAGGTCTATATGTCACAGCCAGAGGGATTTGAGTCAAATGAGAGACCAAATCAGGTATGCAAGCTTAAGAGATCCATTTATGGATTAAAGCAAGCATCAAGGAGTTGGAACATCCATTTTGATGAAACAGTAAAAGAGTTTGGTTTTATCAAGAATGTTGATGAACCATGTGTGTACAAGAAAACTAGTGGGAGAACCATAGTCTTCTTGGTTCTGTATGTAGATGACATACTCCTCATTGGGAATGATATCCCAATGTTACAATCAGTCAAATTATGGCTATCAAATAAGTTTTCCATGAAAGATTTGGGAGAAGCATCCTATATACTAGGAATAAAGATCTATAGAGATAGATCTAAGAGGATGCTAGGCTTGTCCCAATCAAGGTACATTGACTTAATACTGAAAAGATTCAGTATGGATGGGAGTAAAAGAGGTTATTTACCCATGAGTCAAGGCATACATCTCTCTAAAAAGATGTCTCCAAAGACACCTGAAGAGAGAAATAGAATGAGTTCTATTCCTTATGCTTCGGCTGTTGGATCAATAATGTATGCCATGTTATGTACAAGGCCTGATGTTGCTTATGCTTTAGGCATTGCAAGTAGATTTCAAGCTGATCCAGGAGAGGATCATTGGAAAGCTGTGAAAAATATTCTTAAGTACTTGAGAAGGACTAAAGATATTTTTCTAGTATATGGAGGTTCTGATCTTAAATTAGAAGCATATTCTGATTCTAGTTTTCAATCAGACCCAGATGATAGCAAATCCATTTCAGGATATGTATTTACTCTGAACAGTGGAGCAGTGAGTTGGAAAAGTACTAAGCAGCCAACTGTAGCTGACTCAACTACTGAAGCAGAATACATAGCTGTAAGTGAAGCCGCCAAGGAAGCTGTCTGGATGAAGAAGTTCATCACTGAATTGAGAATTATTCCTGAAATTGAGAATCCAGTACCACTTTACTATGATAATACTGGAGCTATAGCTCAAGCAAAGGAACCAAGGTCTCATCATAAATCCAAACACATTCTGAGATGCTTCCATCTCATTCGAGAAATTATTGAAAGACAAGATGTAGTCATAGAACGAGTGGACACAAAGAACAACATAGCAGACCCATTCACTAAGGCTTTACCACTGCAACTGTTTGATCGCCACCTTGATTGTATGGGATTAAAATATAAGGATGATTGGCTTTAGTGCAAGTGGGAGATTGAAAGGAATATACCCTCAAGCCAATTTTTTTTGGGATGTTCTTTGTCTTCCAGACTCATGTAATGATATTTTTAATAAATAAAGGCATTTATTTCATCATATGCAGTGTCTTATTATTTATTTAAGATTATGATGAATCCTATAAATTAGGGCTATGATTTTAGGATTATGATGAGATCATACTAGTGAGACCTAAAATCTTAAAACCCTAATTTAAATATTCCTAGTCGATGGGACATTGAGTTAGGGATCAATGTTTTTCGGTAAGACTAGCACATTCTTTGTATGCTCGATTGAGAGGGTGATTGATCTCACAATAACTTGTGTATGACACTAATACAAGAATGTGGGTGCTCATTAGAGAATGAGTTCACTGAATTGATCCAAATTGAGAATATCTAATGGAGTCTTATCTACATGTCAATAGATGGTTCTCATAGTGGAAATTTGTGCATGTAATCCTTTGACCTGAAACTACCATAGAATCTTATATATATAAATCCATATTTTGGTTCATACTCATTCATGACTCAGTTATGTACGGGATGATCTGGATATGGTAGATTATATATATGAAGGTTGTGAGTAGGTTAACATGGAATCGATCTCTCCTGGTAAGAGGAAATTGCATCCTACTTGCTTCAAACAAATGATGATTCAGGAAGACTTTGATCAAAGCATGATGAAAAATTAGAAATAGTTTCTAATATTTCATTAAATGAATCATCATCATAAGATTGAAAGAGAAATGAATATGATATTGGGGTTGACATATTTTCATACCCAGAGTCATATTCAGGATGCAGGGAGATCGAAGGATCTAGTTGCATGGTAATTTTCACTGAAGGATATTTTTGGTATTTCCATCAAAATTTTACATCTTCTAGATAGTCATGATATATTGCTAGACGTCAATCATGTCTTGTGGGTTTGATCAAATTAAAATTTTAATTTGATTATTAAATTAGAAAGTATTCTAAATTAAGTCAAATTGGGTTGGCTAGTTTTGACCTAAATCGGTTTGGTTGAGTTCTAACCAGATTAGGTCAAATCACACCCAGACTCATTGTTGGTTAGATATGAAACCCAATGGGTCACACACAAAGAGAATTGATTAAGGGTCTAATTAGATTAGACCATGTTTGCAAGATGAACATGCTAGCACATATAGCAAACCCTAGCACCTAGTTTCGAATTGGATTCGAATCAGCTTCCGATTTGGGCTAATTTAGATTCGATTTGAGCCAAATAGGATTTGGTCTTGAGTTGGATTAACCTAGATTGATTGGGCTTCAGATTGGATGCCTCATACCTACATCCCACATGCCAGAGTGTCTCTCTTTTGTGCGTGGGAAGTCTTTCATGCACAAAGAACTCTTTCGCCCATGAAATAAGTTGGCGCCTACCTTCTTTGACTTTTCCAATATTGTTATGTCATGTAAACTTTTATATTGGCATGGACATCAGATATGGGGCATAGAAGAGTTCTTCTATAGATGAAATACTCTTTTTTCTTTTTGCCTAGGATGTTTTGTCGCCCATGACCCCTTGCCGCCCAAGACTCCATGCCGCCTACTCCTCCTTGACGTCTCTTGGACCAAGTCAAAGTCTCTTGGGACTTTGACTATTCAAAGTTTATCTCTATGCCTACTTACTGAATGGGCGTCCCTTTTTAGAGCCATTGGATGGCCTTGTTTCATGATCTAATGGATGAAAAGGGTGGCGCCAAAGATGAATTATTGTGACTCTTCATAAAAACTTACGTAGAATTAATCCAAGAGTCCTTCTACTTTAAGGCACCTCTTGGACTAAGTCTATATCTCATTTTTTACTGATGAGGCATGAGATTGGCTGATGGGGTATAAGAATTTGATGAGGAAAGGGCATGAGATTTTTTGTTGGCATCCCTACGTACATTATAAATAGGGGTGCACACCAAGAGTCCAAAAGAGTGAAAAATTATCTTTCTTTCTTACAAGGGTTTCTTTCTGTCCAATTTTCTTTCTTCCTTTCTCTTATCTAGATCTTTTCATTATAAGGACAAGAAGTCATCTTAAGACTAAGAGATTAGGAAGAAAAATTAAGAAGACAAAAGAAAATAAAACATAGATAAGGAGAGGCAAGAAAGGTGACATAAAGGCTAAAGAAGGTCTAGCCCTTTTAATTAAAGTTCTTATTATTAGAACACTAATTATATAAATCAGAGCTGTTGGTGTCTTGATCAAGTCTCTATGTGGATCAACGTTGGAGGGTGAACACGTGGGCACCTGGTGGAAATCCTGACGGACTGCTACCAGCGATCAAGGTCAATTTAGGGTTTAGCAATAAAAGGTATGTTCTAATACTTTTTTTATGTTACAAATGCATGTTATATAATTTAATTACTAATGAGGTGGTCCTAGGGTTTGGGTTTGGTTTATATGATTTCATGTTTTTGTTTTGAAATCCATGCTTCCGTCCTGTACACCAAACCCAACAATACTTTGGTTCATACTCATTCGTGACTCAATCATGTATGGAGTGATCTGGATATGGTGGATTACATATGGACGTTGTGATTAGGTGAACATGGAATTGATCACTCCTAGTAAGAGAAGATCGCATCCTACTTGTTTCAATCAAATGAAGATTCAGGAAGTCTTTGATCAAAGCACGATAAAAATTAGAAATAATTTTTAATATTTCATTAATTAAATCATCATTATATGATTGAGAGAAATATAAATACAAAATTAGATTTGATATATTTTTGTATCCAGAGTTATATTCGGGATGCAAGATGATCGAAGGATCCCGTTGCATGGTAACTTTCCACTGAAGGATATGTTTGGTATTTTTGCTAAAATTTCATATCTTCTGAATAGATATGATACGTTGCTAGACATCAATCATATTTTGTGGGTTCGATCAAATTAAAGAATTTAATTTGATTGTTAATTAGAAAGTATTCTATTTGATTGAATCGGGTTAGCTAGATTTGACCTAAATTGGTTTGATTGAGTTCTAACCAAATTAGGTCAAATTGCACTCGGATCCACTACTGGCTAGATGTTAAATCCAATGGGTCACACACAAAGAAAATTGATCAAGGGTCTAATTGGATTATATCATGTTTGCAAGTTGAACATGCTAGTACATATTGCAAACCCTAGCACCTAGATTCGAATTGCATTCGAATTGGGTTCCAATTTGGGCTAATTAGATTCAATTTTGTTCAAATCAATTATAGCTAATTAATTGGGTTGACCCTTGGTTTACTGACCAAGGGATTGGGTATCATAAATTAGCAACTCATGCACCAGAGACTCTCTTTCTTTAGCATGTCAGATTTGGTCCATGCCCAAGGGACATGTGGTGCATGGATGTGTTTTGACGCCATCTACCTTCCTTTATTTCATGTAAATTTTGTTACATGATTTCAGATCTGAGAAGGGGTGCATATGAGTCCTTCTATAAGTTAAACACTTTGGTGTTTAAGTTTAAATTGGATAAGGACCAAGTTATTGCCGCCCTCTTTGCTTTGGCGCCACATGGAATGAAGAGTCCAAGTGGTCATGGACTCTGCTTTATCTCCATGCCCAGTGCCTTTCCACGTCCATTTTTTTTTATGTAACATCTGAAGTGGGCATCCCATATATTGGCCATTAGATGGTTAAGATCATATCTTAACCATTAAATATAAATGGTGCCAATGTGAATGATTGCGTGACTTCGCGAAAACAACGTAGATTTATTCCGAAGAGTCCTTCTGCCTGAAGCAACTCTTGAAATTAATTCTACGTACATCCACATGTCCTAAACATTAGATGGGGCATGAGATATCTGAAAGGGCATGAGATGGGATTTTAAGGAGGCATGAGAAATTTTTGGTGGCACCCCTACATGAATTATAAATAGGGGTGCGCATCGAGAGTCCACAGTATTCAGAAACTCCCTTTTCTTTTTACAATAGGCTCTCTTGTCCAATTTTCTTTATTTGTCTTTTTCTTGTCTAGACAAAGTTCAAATTTAAGGATAAGAAGCCTTCCAATAAGATAAAAAGATTAGGAATAAAAATTAAGAAGATAAGGAAAAAAAAGGAAGGCAAGGAAAGGCTAGGAGGATGACATTAAAGGCTTAGGAAGGTTATGCCCAAATAATTAAAGTTCTTATCATAAAAATTTTAATTAAAATAATCAGAAGTGCTGGTGTCTTGATCAAGTTTTCGTGTGCATCAACATTAGAGACTGAAGACGTGGGCACCTGGTGGAACCCCTAATATACTGCTGCCAGCGATCAAGGTCAAATTCAGATTAAGCGATCAGAGGTATGTTCCAATATCCTAATTTATATTATAAATACATATTACATGATTTAAATTCTAATAATATGGTCTTGGGTTAGGGTTTGATTTAATGATTTCATTATATTTGCTTTGAAATCCATTCTTTCGCCCTATACACCAAACCCTATATGTCAAACATTTAATAACGGACAAGCTTGGACCTAGGTCTGACAAGTGCACTTTCATAGGATATCAAAAAAAAATTAAAGGATATTATTTCTACCTAGCTGATAAACAAAAGGAGTTTGTCAGCCATAAAGTAATCTTTTTAGTAAAGTTTCTTAGTAAAGAAATTATTGCCTCTAAGGTTGAACTTAAAAAAGTTAAATAGGTAGAAAAGTCGACACAATTAGTTAAACCTGAATCAGATTTGATTAGATCAAACTTAGAGCCCAATATACCTACACCCTTAAAGCGATCCGATAGAGTACCATATCAACCGAATAGATACTATGATTTTTTGGTCCAAAATAATGATCCTATCAAACTTGGTGAAAATGATGAAAATTCGATCACCTATATGGATGCAATGCAAAGATCCAATTTTGAGAAATGGCTTAAGGCCATGAAATCCAAAATGGAGTCCATGAAAGTCAATGATGTGTGGACATTGGTTGGCCATCTGAAGGGGTTAAATTCATTGGATGTAAATGGGTCTTCAAAAGAAAGAGGGGCACAGATGAAAATGTGGAGACCTATAAAGCCAGTCTGGTTACCATGGGATATTGTCAATATTATGGTATTGACTATGATGAGATGTTCTCTCCTATGGCAATACTCAAATCCATTTGGATTATGATTACGATAGCAGCCCATTTGGACTATGAGATTTGGCAAATGGATGTGAAGATAGCTTTTCTGAATGGAAAGCTAGAAGAAGAAGTGTATATAATAAAACTTGAAGGATTCACATCCACAGACGAGTTCAAAGTGTGCAAGCTTCAGAGATCTATTTATGGATTGAAATAGGCATCTCGAAGTTAAAACATGCATTTTGATAAGGTGATCAAAACATATGGCTTCGTTAAGAATGGAGAAGAGCCTTGCATATACAAATGGGCAAATGGCTCAGTTATGGTATTCCTTGTGTTGTATGTGGATGACATTCTCTTAATCGAAAAAAACGTTCATGCATTATAGGGAATAAAAGTATGGCTGTCATCTCAGTTCTCCATGAAGAACTTGGGTGAAGCATCCGATGTCCTAGAGATGAAGATCTATAGGGATAGATCTAAAAGAATGCTTGGGTTATTCCAATCCACGTACATAGAAACTGTGCTAAAGCAGTTCAGCATGGAGAATTTTTAGAAAGGCTATCTTTCGATAGGCCATGAAATTTTTTTCTGTAAGAAGGACTGTCCGACAACTCCTAAAGAGAGAAAGCATATGAGTAAAATTTCATATATTTTGATTGTGGGATCAATCATGTACAGTATGACATATACGAGATCAGATGTGACACACTCACTAGGAGTAGTGAGTAGATACCAATATGATCCAGGAGGAGATGATGGAGAAAATCAAATTTTTTGGATCAAGCTCATTCAAATCTGATTGGATCGAGAGGCATATTTCAAAAATTTTCTCTAAGATCTAAATTAGATCTGACACTTTTTAGATATGATTTTATGATTTGATAAATAAAAAAATTAAATTAAATTAAATATAAATTAATGTTACCTTATTTTGGGTAATCTGATTATCCTTTGATGATCTTATTGATTGCCTGAGGTTCTGGATCTAGCCACGCAAGCGCCTGGCCTCTTTCAATATCCACTCAGACTGGATCTAGAGATCTTCTCCTTCTCTTTCTTTTCTTCAAAAATTAGATCTAGATCTGATTTGGAGGATCTTCAAAACACCTTCTGAAGATCAGTAGTCTTCTCTGCAGTAGTGCTGCCTTCTTCCTTTCTCGTCAGTCTTTTCTTACCTGGATCGCACCAAACTGAAGCCCAACTTTCTTGGGCGTGGAGAGGAGAGAGAGGGTTAGAAGATGGCATGGAGGAGGGAGAGGGGCAGCCTTGGAGTGTGAGCTAAGATGAACTCACAAAAAGTTGGCCGTAGATAGGGTTTATTTATAGACCCTACTATGCCATGCAGTGCTGCATCATTCCAACCAATTATGTTGTTTCGTGCAATCAGATCTAAATCTGATTAGTGGGATGACATCACCTGATTCAATTAGATGAGAGCCCCATAAATTCATCCTTAGATGATGCCTAAGACTGATCAAAGTCTATAGATAAGGGTCACCTAAGTTGAATCCGAGAAGCAACCTGGAGTCCCATCCGTATGGGACTCCAGTGTTTATCCATAAGGGGCGCACGCCATCTTAGGCATGCACCCTCCATTTGCCTACCAAATGATAGGTGGACTTGGTCAATAAGTCTCTCCTATGGGTGCATGACACATGGGCAGATGTCCAAGGATCAAAGGTCAACGTTTGACCAAAGTCAAGGGACAAGAATTAGCAGGTGACGGAAAATGGTAGGTATTGTCTCAAATTTATCTCATAAATTAAGACAATCCTTTTTTGGACTTAGAAAAACTTCAGTCAGACCAAGTAAAGATACCTAAGTGAGTACAAACATATTTGGCTTAGTCGAGACAACTTTTTAATGATAGATAAAGGAGAACGTTAGGTTCAATCGTATGCTAGCACGATTTTCTTGAACCTAATTTAATCTAATTCAAACCAATTGAACTGGGTTAGTAAAATTAATGATATCCAGATTCAAACCCTTATTTGTATGATCCAATTAGGTTCAATTTTGTATGGTAATAGGATATGTCATGATCTCCATCATCAACATCATCAAAACTCCTTTCGATGGATCAGAACTCTTCTGATTCAGACAACTAGAATGATCGATCATCTAAATCATTCTAGTTGCTCCCAAAATCCGCCAGTGACACCTAGTAGTATATGGTGGCAACCCATCAAAATTGAAAATGAATCTCTTGGTGCAGTTACTTGTGTGATTAAGTTCTTCTATCTTGAGTCCCGATCAGATTAGGGTTAAGGTAAATTCGTCAAACCCTAATTTCTATCATATGATTTAATCATTCGATTCAAGTCTGATGTAAAAATCTTAATAGAAACTCTTTCTATTATTTCACTCTCTACCATGGCCATGGGCTTATGGACTTGATTCTCATGATCATCATAGGGCTACTTCTCTTCTACCGAGGTAGATATTCCTTTTTGGTGCAATCTAATTCCTACAATGAATATGTTATAGCCAACATACACCTCAGGATTCCAAATGGTTAGGAGATCGAGTCATGGTGTAGTCAAACTATAACATCCTCAAGGTGAACTATCGATGCACCTCAACTCAAAGAACCAGACATACCACTGTAGCTTCGAGTCAGTCATCGATGAGAAGGTAGGATTCCTTATGACTACTCGAGGTGGTCACGCTTAGTGCCCTTGCTCTCTAACAAGTACCTATACTCTTGCTTTAGTGTCTCTATACCATAGACTCAAGACTCATCTACTATAAAGAAGTGATTGTACACTAACCTTCTGGATCAATCACCATCCTCATGATGATCCTATGGTCAAGAGCATTTTTATGAGTCAATAATGAAAATTCTTATCTTAAATTTTCAACTCATGAAAATAAGAATTATTATTACCATTAACTCAAGGGATGTATCATAGACACTAAATACACATATGTGATAAAAAATAATCCATTTTATTATTTATAGTTAAAATTATAATTTTGCCCCTAAAAGTGTATTACAAGTGTTAGCCAATTCTGGCTTCTAGGGCACATATATCTAACAAACTCTCACTTGACCTAAAGCCAATTAGCTACAATTCTATGTCCCATCTTCTCAAGATGGGCTTTGATCTTCTATTGGCCCAATGGCTTTGTAAGTGGATCTATCGCATTATCTACGGAGTCGACTCTCTTGACCTCAACGTAACCCTTCTTGAGGTAAACACGGATGAGGTGGTATCGCCGCTCAATGTGCTTGAATTTTTGGTGAGACCTTGACTCCATAGCAAGGGCTATGGCACCATTGTTGTTGCAGTATAGAGGAATGGCATGTTAGATATATGTGCCCTAGAAGCCAAAATTGGCTGACACTTGTAATACACTTCTAGGGGCAAAATTATAATTTTGACTAAAATCAATAAATGGGTTATTTTCTATCACATATGTGTATTTAGTGTCTGTGATACATCCTTTGAGTTAATGATAATGATAATTCATATTTTCAAGAGTTGAAAATTTAAGACACGAATAATCATTATTAACTCATAAATTGCTCCTGACCATAGGATCATCACAAGGATGGTGATTGATCTGAAAGATTGGTGTACAATCGCTTCTCTTTAGTAGATGAGTCTTGAGTCTACGGTGTGGAGACACCGGAGCGAGAGTACAGGTACTCGTTAGAGAACGAGGGCACTGAGCGTGACCACCTCGAGTAGTCATTAGGAAGTCTACCTTCTCGTCAATGACTGACTCGATGCTGCAGTAGTGTGTCTGGTTCTTTGACCTGAGATGCATCGGCAGTTCACCTTGAGGGTGTTATAGTTTGACTACACCATTACTCGGTCTCCTAGCCATATGGAACCCTGAGGTGTATGTTGGCTATAGCATGTTCATTGTAGGAACTGGATTGCATCAAGATGGAATCTATCTACCTCGGTGGTAGAGGAGCAGCCCTATGATGATCATGAGAATCAAGTCCAGAAGTCCATGGCCATGGCAGAGTGAAATAATAGAAAGAGTTTCTATTTAGATTTTCACATTGGACTTCGAATCGAATGATTACATCATATGACAGAGACTAGGGTTTGACGAGTTCACCTTAACCCTAATCTGATCGGGGCTCAAGATAGAAGAACTTAATCACACAGGTAGCTGCACCAAGAGGTTCGCATTCAGCTCTGATGGGTTGCCACCATATACTGCTAGGTGTCACTGGTGGATTTTGGGAGCAATTAGAATGATTTAGATGATCGATCATTCTAGCTGTTCGAATCAGAAGAGTTCTGATCCATCGAAAGGAGTTTCGATGATGTCGATGATAGAGATCATGACATATCCCATTACCATACAGAACTGAACCTAACTGGGTCACACAAACAAGGGTTTGAATCTGGTGATCATCAATTGAACTGATCTAGTTCAATTGATCTGAATGAGATTCAATTAGGTTCAAGGAAATCGTGCTAGCACTCGATTGAACCTAACGTTCTTCTTTTACTATCATAAATAAGTTGTCCTGACTGAGCCAAAGGAGTTTGTGCTCAATCAGAGGCCTTCATATGGTCTGACTGGAGGTTGTCCAAGTCAGAAAAGGTTGTCTTATTTTGTAAGACATTACCTACCATTTTTGGTCACCTGCCATTTCTTGTTCTTTGACTTTGGTCAAAAGTCTACCTTTGACTGGTCAAACATTGACCATTGACACTTTGACTTTTGACCACATGTCATGCACCTATTGGAGAGCTGGTGGGGGCCTGTCCCCCTGCCAGAACCTGGCAAGGAGGAGGGCGCACGCCACCCTTGGCGTGTGCCCAAGTTGGAGGCGCCTAGGAGTCCTTGTTGGACAAGGACTCCATCTCCTTTTTGGATTCCAATTAGAGTTCTCCTAAGAACCAACTTTGACTGGTCTTAGGCACCCTCTAAGGAGGAATCCAGGGGACTCTATTCCACCAATCAGATTTAGATCTGATTTCACAAAGAGTTGTGATTGGTTGGGAAGAGGAGTTGGATCACAGCTTAGTCTATAAATAAGACCCTGCGCCCAACTCAGATTGAATGAGATTTGAAGAAGAATTTCCCACGCCCCAAGGCTGCCTCTCCCCTCCTTCCTCCATGCCAAACCACCTTCTCCCCTTCCTCTCCACGTCCAAAAGTGTTTTGGATTTTTGGTTGGTGCGATCCAGATCAAGAGAAAGGCGATCAAAAGCTAGAAGGCTGCGCTGCTGCAAAGGACGACTGCTGATCTTCAAAAGGAGTTTTGAAGATCCTCCAGATCAGATCCAGATCTAATTTTTGGAGATGTGATAGAGAAGAAGAGGATCTCCAGATCCAAGCCCGAGTGGATACCGGTAGAGGCCAGGCACTTGCGTGGCTAGATCCAGAACCTTCCGCTGCTTACAGGATCATCAACAGGGTAATAGGATTACCCAAATCAAGGTAAATTAAATTTGATTTAATTTATCTTATTTTATTTTAATTTATTAAAATAATAAGAATTAGATCTAAAATATCTTAGATCTGATTAGATCAAAGAAAAAATTTTTGAAATATATCTCTTGATCTGATCAGATCTGAACGAACCTGGACCGGAAAATCAGGATTTTCCCTTCAACTGGTATCAGAGCCATGGTTCTAAAAGTGTTTAGATCTGATTTTAAATTTATTTTAATTAGAAAATAAGTGATTTTAGATGTCACATGAGATGTGATCAGATCTGAAATCAGAAAAAATTAAAATTAAATGATTTGGATCTAAGATTAGAAAATATGCATGACTAGTTCTAAAAATAGAATAGTTCTATAGAATAGTCTTGCATGTTTTCAATTTAATTTGATTAAATCATATTTTAGATCTATTTATTTACTATTTTTTGATATTATAATGGTTATAATAACATCTAAAAAATAGCAAATAAAAATTATTTAATTTTAAATATCATATGAGATATGATTGATGCATGTCTAGACTAGTTGTAGAATAGTTCTACATAATTGTCTAGATTAGAATTTATTTTGATTAGATCAATTTAAATCTAATTTTTTAGATTATTATGAGATAATTTAGATCTGAAAAACATGCATGATTCATGATACATGAGATGTATGCAAAATATGCCATGATTAGATCTAATTTGTATATGAGATATATGATATAGATCTAAAACTGTTTTGTAGTATTGCATGTTCCTGATTAAGGCGTTCCTCTTGGCCGTCCGGTCATAAGAACGAAGAAGGGTTTAAAGGCCCTCTCTTCCCATTCGATGGGGTGTTCTTATGACGTGTAGGGGTGCTGCGTGTTCGTCCTTAATCAGAAACCCAAAACTTACTTTCTGCAAAACCCTAGATCCTGAAACCCTAGGATTTATTGTGCATATTTTGTTTATGAACCCTACTTAATTAAAGAATTAAGATTATGGAATATTAATTAGGTCTAAAATTGAGAATTTTAGATCTAAGACATATTCATAATACTGGGTTCGGGCTTGGGTAGCTCAATTAGGTCTAAGCGGTTGATCAAACCGAATCAAGAGTTGGTTAGATGGGATCAACAATGCTTAAATTGACCAGCCTAATAGGATTAAGTCTGGGTCAAGATCGAGTCACGATCAAGCAAGACCTAATTAGGCTCAGAGGTTAGAGTCTGGATTGTAGGCTAACCCAATTGGTTCTGACTCAACAATTTGGTGTCTAAGGTAAGTTTGGCACATACGACCGACTGGTTTTTAATTGGAAGCTACTCGACCTGAATGCGTTCTTGTACGAGTTAATGGCATATTCCTTCCACCGGTCTCACTTACCTGGCCATATCTGTTGACACAGTTCTGATCTGAGGTGGTCAATAATCCGAGCTAACCCATGCCACTAGGTTAGTCATAATTGTTATGACTATGCCAAGTCTAGTTTAATGAGACCTGAATCAATTCTCCCTAAGAAAAGATTAAGTCTGAGGTCTTCCACCATTGTAGATGTGCGGGCCCTTCCCGGGGTTGATTGTTCTCGGCTGGATACAGTGGCTCAGTTGCACCGGGAAGATGCAACCATGTCTATTAGGCATTGGATGCTATGGGCTGGAGGATGAGTTGGGCTCAATATTTCGGATACGGTGAGAGACTCAATTAGGAACCCAGTCTATGCAAATGGTGGGTCTGACTTAACTAAGGAGTGGATCAATATTCCGGATACGGTGAGATTCATGAATTAGAGACCAAGTTTGGGTGCACCATGATTAGAGAATCATTGAACAAGAGTTGTTCACTCATTGGCTAACCCATCACCAATAACTGTTAGGTGAGGTGATGAGTCAGTTGGTGAGACCGCACCACCCACTAGAAATCATTAATCGTGGAGATTTTCGCATCTCTACAGAGGGAGTGTAGGGATCCGAGAAAATAGTGGGAGCTAATTTGTTTAAAAATAAAATCCCTAAATAAATTGGTCAAGTCATAATTATAGTATCTAACTAGAATCTTTGACTCTCTACAGGAAAATGTCTGCGTCCAACCCATTGGCACGTATCCTGGACACACATAGACTGACCGGACCCAATTATAAAGATTGGCTCAGGAACTACAAAATTATTTTGGGTTCAGAGAAGTTAACCCATGTTTTGGACCAGGATCCTCCCACCTTACCAGCCCGTCCATCCACTGAACAGAGAGCGTCTCTGGAAAAATGGATAGACGAAGATAATAAGGCCAGATATTACATGTTGGGCTCGATGTCTGATGAGCTCCAGCGCCAACATGAAGATATCGGGACTGCTCGCCAAATGTTGGCTCACCTGCAGGAGATGTTTGGTGAACAGAGTCGCGCAGCCAAATATCAAGTCACGAAATGACTTTTTAAGGCTAAGATGCGTGATGGGCAGTCAGTCCAAGATCACTGTCTGACAATGATCAAGGACATGGAAGAGCTTGAGAAGCTCGGTGTGAAGTTGGACTTGGACCTGCAGAATGATATTATTCTGCAATCCTTGACTGATGCATATGGGCAATTCATCATGAATTACCACATGCATAAACTTCAAAATTCCTTGGCCGAATTAATGAATATGCTGGTTACCGCTGAGCTTTCTATGAAAGGTTCTAAAGGCTCAGTTCTTGCTATGGAACGGACTTCTTCCAAAAGAAAGTCTTATGGAAAAGAAAAAGAAGTCTGTGAAAAAGCAAAAGGTGGAAGGATCAAAGAAGAAGAAGGCAGAAGCCGAAGAAAAAGGCCGATGTCAAAGGAAAAGTGTTTCCATTGCAACAGCGACGGCCATTGGAAGCGGAACTGCCCTACTTACCTGGCCACCCTGAAGAACAAGAAGGAAGGTCCTTCTGGAGGTATGCTCGTTATTGAGTCTAACCTTACGGTTTCTTCTGCATCCAGTTGGGTGCTTGACTCTGGTTCTAGTGCTCATCTGTGCACTTCCTATGCAGGGTCTTGAGGATAGCAGGAGGCTGAGGGATGGAGACATGATCCTACGTGTCGGTAATGGAGCAAGAGTTGCTGCAGTAGCCGTGGGAAACATACCCTCTTCGATTACCATCTGGTTTAGACTTAGTTTTGAAAGACTGTTATTATGTGCCTGCAGCTAGCAGGAATTTGATTTCTATTTCATGCTTAGCACAAGAAGGCTATGTGATTCACCTTCTTTAAGGACCATTGTAACATTCTTTATGAAAGAAATAAAATTGCAAATGGTTTCCTTATTAATGATTTTCTTATTAATGGTCTTTATCAGCTACATATTGATGTACCTATTCTAACTATCGAGCAAAATGTGAATTGTTAGATATATGTGCCCTAGAAGCCAGAATTGGCTGACACTTGTAATACACTTCTAGGGGCAAAATTATAATTTTGACTAATATCAATAAAATGGGTTATTTTCTATCACATATGTGTATTTAGTGTCTGTGATACATCCTTTGAGTTAATGGTAATGATAATTCATATTTTCAAGAGTTGAAAATTTAAGACATGAATAATCATTATTAACTCATAAAATGCTCTCGACCATAGGATCATCACGAGGATGGTGATTGATCCGAAAGGTTGGTGTACAATCACTTCTCTTTAGTAGATGAGTCTTGAGTCTATGGTGTGGAGACACCGAAGCGAGAGTAAAGGTACTCGTTAGAGAACGAGGGCACTGAGCGTGACCACCTCGAGTAGTCATTAGGGAGTCTACCTTCTCGTCAATGACTGACTCGATGCTGCAGTAGTGTATCTGGTTCTTTGATCTGAGGTGCATCGGCAGTTCACCTTGAGGGTGTTATAGTTTGACTACACCATTACTCGATCTTCTAGCCATATGGAACCCTGAGGTGTATGTTGGCTATAGCATATTCATTGTAAGGAACTGGATGGCATCAAGATGGAATCTATCTACCTCGGTGGTAGAGGAGCAGCCCTATGATAATCATGAGAATCAAGTCCAGAAGTCCATGGCCATGGCAGAGTGAAATAATAGAAAGAGTTTCTATTTAGATTTTCACATCGAACTTGAATCGAATGATTACATCATATGACAGAGACTAGGGTTTGACGAGTTCACCTTAACCCTAATCTGATCGGGGCTCAAGATAGAAGAACTTAATCACACAGGTAGCTGCACCAAGAGGTTCGCATTCAGCTCTGATGGGTTGCCACCATATACTGCTAGGTGTCACTGGTGGATTTTGGGAGCAATTAGAATGATTTAGATGATCGATCATTCTAGCTGTTCGAATCAGAAGAGTTCTGATCCATCGAAAGGAGTTTCGATGATGTCGATGATAGAGATCATGACATATCCCATTACCATACAGAACTGAACCTAACTGGGTCACACAAACAAGGGTTTGAATCTGGTGATCATCAATTGAACTGATCCTAGTTCAATTGATCTGAATGAGATTCAATTAGGTTCAAGAAAATCGTGCTAGCACTCGATTGAACCTAACGTTCTTCTTTTACTATCATAAATAAGTTGTCCTGCCTGAGCCAAAGGAGTTTGTACTCAATCAGAGGCCTTCATATGGTCTGACTGGAGGTTGTCCAAGTTAGAAAAGGTTGTCTTATTTTGTAAGACATTACCTGCCATTTTTGGTCACCTGCCATTTCTTGTTCTTTGACTTTGGTCAAAAGTCTACCTTTGACTGGTCAAATGTTGACCATTGACACTTTGACTTTTGACCACATGTCATGCACCTATTGGAGAGCTGGTGGGGGCCTGTCCCCCTACCAAAACCTGGCAAGGAAGAGGGCGCACGCCACCCTTGGCGTGTGCCCAAGCTGGAGGCGCCTAGGAGTCCCTGTTGGACAGGGACTCCATCTCCTTTTTGGATTTCAATTAGAGTTCTCCTAAGAACCAACTTTGACTGGTCTTAGGCACCCTCTAAGGAGGAATCCAGGGGACTCTATTCCCACCAATCAGATTTAGATCTGATTTCACAAAGAGTTATGATTGGTTGGGAAGAAGAGAAGTTGGATCACAGTCAGTCTATAAATAAGACCCTGCGCCCAACTCAGATTATGATTGAATCACAATTCCCCATGCCCCAAGGCTGCCTCTCTCCTCTTCCTCCATGCCAAACCACCTTCTCCCTCTCCTCTCCATGTCCAAAAAGTTTTGGATTTTTGGTTGGTGCAATCCAGATCAAAGAAAGGCGACTGAAAGCTAGAAGGCTGCGCTGCTGCAAAGGACGACTGCTGATCTTCAAAAGGAGTTTTGAAGATCCTCCAGATCAGATCCAGATCTGATTTTTGGAGGCATGATAGAGAAGAAGAGGATCTTCAGATCCAACCTGAGTGGATATCGATAGAGGCCAGGCGCTTGCATGGCTAGATCTAGAACCTTCCGCTGCAAACAGGATCATCAACGGGTAATAGGATTACCCATATCAAGGTAAATTAAATTTGATTTAATTTATCTAATTTTATTTTAATTTTTAAAATAATAATAATTAGATCTAAAATATCTTAGATCTGATCTAGATCAAAGAAATTTTTTGAAATATATCTCTTGATCTAATCAGATCTGAACGAACCTGGAAGGAGAGATTCGCGCAGACCAATATCAAGTCATGAAATGACTTTTTAAGGCTAAGATGCATGAGGCAGTCAGTCCAAGATCACTGTCTGACAATGATCAAGGATATGGAAGAGCTTGAGAAGCTCGATGTGAAGTTGGACTTGGACCTGCAGAATGATATTATTCTTCAATCCTTGACTGATGCATATGGGCAATTCATCATGAATTACCACATGCATAACTTTAAAATTTCTTGGCCGAATTAATGAATATGCTGGTTACCTGCTGAGCTTTTCTATCAAAGGTCTAAAGGCTCAGTTCTTGCTATGGGAACGGACATTCTTTCAAAAGAAAGTCTTCTGAAAAAAAAGAAGTCTATGAAAAAGCAAAGGTGGAAGGATCAAAAGAAGAAGAAGCAGAGCTGAAGAAAAGGCCGATGGTAAAGGAAAAATTTCCATTGCAACAGCGAGGCCATTGGAACGAACGTGCCTCTACTTACTAGGCCACGCTCTGAAGAAACAAGAAGGAGGTCCTTCTGGAGGTATGCTCGTTATTGAGTCTAACTTATGGTTTCTTTTGCATCCAGTTGGGTGCTGACTCTAGTTCTAGTGCTCACTTGTGTGCACTTCATAGCAGGATCTTGAGGATAGTAGGAGCGTAGGGATGGAGACATGATCCTACGTGTCAGTAAAGGGAGCAAGAGTTGCTGTAAAGCCGTGGAAACATAACCCTCTTCGTCGATTACCATCTGGTTTAGACTTAGTTTTGAAAGACTGTTATTTTATGCCTGCAGCTAGCAGGAATTTGATTTCTTTTCATGCTTAGCACAAGAAGTGTTATGTGATCACTTCTTTAAGGACCATTGTAACATTCTTTATGAAAGAAATAAAATTGCAAATGGTTTCCTTATTAATGGTCTTTATTAGCTACAACAATGGTGCCATAGCCCTTGCTAAGGAGCCGAGGTCTCACCAAAAATCCAAGCATATTGAGCGGCAATACCACCTTCATCCGCGATTACTCGAACAGAGGTGTTACGTCGAGGTCAAGAGAGTCGACCTCCGGCAGAATATGTGGCACGATTTCCACTTAACGAAT
>QRFJ01000665.1:0-58865 GCA_006176705.1 Cocos nucifera | reverse complement strand
TCCGGAAAATCAGATTTCCCTTCAACTGGGTATCAGAGCCAGGTTCTAAAAGTTTAGATCTAATTTTAAATTTATTTTAATAGAAAATAAATGATTTCAGATGTCACATGAGATATGATCAGATCTGAAATCAGAAAAAAATTAAAATTAAATGATTAGGATTAAGATTAGAAAATATGCATGACTATATTCTAAATAGAATAGTTCTATAGAATGTCTTGCATGTTTTCAATTTAATTGATTAAATAATTTTTAGATCATTTATTTACTATTTTTTGATATTATATTGGTATAATAAATCTAAAAAATAGAATAAAAATTTATTTAATTTTTAAAATCATATGAGATTGATGATGCATGTCTAGACTAGTTGTAGAATGTTCTACAATAATTATTCTAGATAGATTTATTTTGATTAGATCAATTTATCTAATTTTTTTAGATTATTATGAGATAATTTAGATCTGAAAAATGCATATTCAATTCATGAGATGTATGCAAAATATGCCAGATTAGATTCTAATTTATATATGAGAATATATGATATAGATTCTAAATGTTTTGTAGTATTGATGTTTCTGATTAAGGTTTCCTCTTGGCCGTCCGATCATAAGAACGAGAAGATTTAAAGACCCTCTCTTCCCATTGATGGATGTTCTTATGATGTGTAGGGGATGCTGCTGTTCTCCTTAATCAAAATCCAAAACTTACTTTCTACAAACCCTAGATCCTGAAACCCTAGGATTTATTTGCATATTTTATTTATGAACCCTACTTAATTAAAAATTAAGATTATGGAATATCAATTAGGTCTAAAATTGAGAATTTCAGATCTAAGATATATTCATAATATTGGGTTCGGGCTTGGGTAGCTCAATTAGGTCTAAGTGGTTGATCAAACCGAATCAAGAGTTGGTTAGATGGGATCAACAATGCTTAAATTGACTAGCCCAATAGGATTAAGTCTGGGTCAAGATCGAGTCACGATCAAGCAAGAAAAATATATTTTTTTATAAATTATAAAAGGATTAAGGAGCATAATTAAATATAGTTGTTGGATTTTTTTGTAAAAATAAAAAATCATCTTGTAATGGTAGGGGGTTTAGTGTGGACCCCTTCTAGTTTATTAATAACAATCAAAATGATATAAGAAAGGGAGGAGGCTAGGTCTGAACTCTAGAGTACAATGAGAGAGAGACGAGGTAGGCAAAAATTTATGAGCTTTCTCTTGTGCTCCTTAGGACCTCAACAAAGACCTCCAAGGCTTCAATTGATGGACTAATCCTTTTATTATATAGCACTTGAATACTTGTTAATTGCTAAATATTGAACACTTGCTAAATATTACTAGAAGAGGAGTAGTAGTAGAGAAGGAGAGGAGAATTAATCTGGTGTAGTGAAAATGGAAGAGAAGGAGGTATTTATTCGAAATCCTATCAATTTTTTATTTTTCAAATATCCCAAAAAGTAGCATTTTGATGGCTGTTGGGGATTAAAATAGTTAAAAAAATAAAAACAAGCCTTGGGGATTAAACCCTTCCCTCCCCCAAATCAAAGTCCAACTTGATGCTTAGCCTAATGGCAATAGTTAATCACGGAGAGCTTCGATCAAAAATCTCCTTCCAGTTGGCCAGATTTTCCAGCCAAACTCCTCCAGTGGGCCAAACCTTAGCCTAACTCCTTTTCCAATCGGGCACGAACTCTTCCAGCGGCCCTAATCTTAGCCAAACTCCTTCAGTCGGTCAAACTCCTCAGCATCCCGAGCCCAACTGAACTCTTCCAACGGCCGCACTTCCTTCCAACTTCTCCCTCAAATCGGACTTCCTCTAGAGCTGACTTCTTTCGGAATCTTTTCTTCAGTCGGGTGCATAGGAGCCAAACTCCTTTCGGATCTCTCCTCAGGATCGGATGCTTACAGGAGCCAAACTTCCCTTCTCGAATCTCTTCAGTCGGACTCCTCAGAGCCAAACTTCTTTTAATTCTCCTTCAGATCGGAATGCCTACATGAGCAAATCCTTCCGAATCTTTCCTTCAGAGGATTGCCTATAGAGCCAAACATCCTGAATTTTCTCTCAGTCAGATATTCTCCAGGAGCCGAACTCCTTTCAAGACTCCTCCTTTTAGTCGAATTCTTACAGTAGTCGAACTCCTTTTCCAACTTCTTTTTTAGTTCGAACTCCTTCAGGGAGCCAAACTCCTTCCAGATCTCCCTTTAGATCGGATGTCTATAGGAAGCCAAACTCCTTTCAACTCATTCAGTCAGATTCTACAGGAATCGAATCCTTCCGAATTTCTCCTTCAGTCAGTTCCTCCAGGAGATCGAACTCCTTCCAACTACGTCCTTTCAGTCAGATTTCTACAGACGACTCCTTTGGACTCCATCCTTTCAGTCGGATTTCCTCATAGGAGCCGAACTCCTTCCAGATTTTTTTCTTCAGTTAAGTTTTCCAGAAGCCTTAACTCCTTTCGACTCCTTCTTAGTCGGATGCCTACAGGAGCTGAACTCCTTTTCGAATCATTCTTTCAGTCCCGGATTTCTATAGGAGCCGAATCCTCCTGAAATTTTTTTCATTCAGTCGGACTCCTCTAGAGCCTTAACTCCTTTCGAATTTCTCTTTCAGTTAGATTTCCTCAGAGCTGAAACTCCTTTCCAAACTCCTTCAGTTTGGATTTCTATAGAGCCGACTCCTTTCGAACTTGCTCCTTCGTCGGACTACTCAAGAGCTGAACTCTTCCAGATCTCTCCATTTACCAGGTCAAATGCCTAAAGAGCTGAAAGTCCTTCTGAACTCCTTTCTTCAGAGTCGAATTCTATAAGGAGCCAACTTCTTCTTGATTATTTCTTCGTAATACTCCTCAGGAGCCGAACTACCTTCTGAATCTTTCCTTCAGTCAAATTCCTTTAGGGAGCCGAACTTCTTTCAATCCTTCTTTAGTCGAATTCTCTATAGTAGCCAAACTCCTTCTTCAGTCGGATTCCATCCAGCAGATTGCTTTCAGATTTCAGCTACATTCCTCTCAGATGATCCTCCTCTCAGCACTCATCCTCTTTAGGAGTTCGAACTTCTCCTGGAATTTCGATGTATGTCAAAGCTCCACGCACTTAACGCCTTCCTTCTTCGAACTTTGATGATTGAATCTTAATGAATTGGTTCCAACTATCAGGGGCCTGACGATTACCTCTCCCCTCTCCGGTACCGATCCCACGTGGCTCGATCTCTCTCCCACTTACAAAGCCGTTGGGCCAGCAGAAGTTTGAAGCCCATCTTGAGAAGATGGGACTTAGACTTATAGCCAATTGACTTTAGGACAAGTGGGAGATTGTTAGATATATGTGCCCTAGAAGCCAGAATTGGCTGACACCTGTAATACACTTCTAGGGGCAAAATTATAATTTTGACTAAAATTAATAAATGGATTATTTTCTATCACATATGTGTATTTAGTGTCTATGATGCATCCTTTGAGTTAATGGTAATGATAATTCTTATTTTCAAGAGTTGAAAATTTAAGATACGAATAATCATTATTAACTCATAAATTGCTCCTGACCATAGGATCATCACAAGGATGGTGATTGATCGAAAAGGTTGGTATACAATCGCTTCTCTTTAGTAGACAAGTCTTGAGTCTACGGTGTGGAGACACCGGAGCAAGAGTACAGGTACTCGTTAGAGAACGAGGGCACTAAGCGTGACCACCTCGAGTAGTCATTAGGAAGTCTACCTTCTCGTCAATGACTGACTCGATGCTGCAGTAGTATGTCTGGTTCTTTGACCTGAGGTGCATCGGTAGTTCACCTTAAGGGTGTTATAGTTTGACTACACCATTACTCGATCTCCTAGCCATATGGAACCCTGAGGTGTATGTTGGCTATAGCATGTTCATTGTAGGAACTGGATTGCATCAAGAAGGAATCTATCTACCTCGGTGGTAGAGAAGCAGCCCTATGATGATCATGAGAATCAAGTTCAGAAGCCCATGGTCATGGCAAAGTGAAATAATAGAAAGAGTTTCTATTTAGATTTTCACATTGGACTCGAATCGAATGATTACATCATATGACAGAAACTAGGGTTTGACGAGTTTAACTTAACCCTAATCTGATCGGGGCTCAAGATAGAAAAACTTAATCACACAGATAGCTGCACCAAGAGGTTCGCATTCAGCTCTGATGGGTTGCCACCATATACTGCTAGGTGTCACTGGTGGATTTTGGGAGCAATTAGAATGATTTAGATGATCGATCATTCTAGCTGTTCGAATCTGAAGAGTTCTGATCCATCGAAAGGAGTTTCGATGATGTCGATGATAGAGATCATGACATATCCCATTATCATACAGAACTGAACCTAACTGGGTCACACAAACAAGGGTTTGAATCTGGTGATCATCAATTGAACTGATCTAGTTCAATTGATCTGAATGAGATTCAATTAGGTTCAAGGAAATCGTGCTAGCACTCGATTGAACCTAACGTTCTTCTTTTTCTATCATAAATAAGTTGTCCTATCTGAGCCAAAGGAGTTTGTGCTCAATCAGAGGCCTTCATATGGTCTGACTGGAGGTTGTCCAAGTCAGAATAGGTTGTCTTATTTTATAAGACATTACCTACCATTTTTGGTCACCTGCCATTTCTTGTTCTTTGACTTTGGTCAAAAGTCTACCTTTGACTGGTCAAACGTTGACCATTGATACTTTGACTTTTGACCACATGTCATGCACCTATTGGAGAGCTGGTGGGGGCCTGTCCCCCTACCAAAACCTAGCAAGGAGGAGGGCGCACGCCACCCTAGGCGTGTGCCCAAGTTGGAGGTGCCTAGGAGTCCTTGTTGGACAAGGACTCCATCTCCTTTTTGGATTCCAATTAGAGTTCTTCTAAGAACCAACTTTGACTGGTCTTAGGCGCCCTCTAAGGAGGAATCCAGGGGACTCTATTCCCATCAATCAGATTTAGATCTGATTTCACAAAGGGTTGTGATTGGTTGGGAAGAAGAGGAGTTGGATCACAGCTAGTCTATAAATAAGACCCTATACCCAACTCAGATTGATATGAGATTGAGCTAAGAGTTTCCATATGCCCCAAGGCTGCCTCTCCCCTCCTTCTCCATGCCAAACCACCTTCTCCCCTTGCTCTCCACATCCAAAAGGAGTTTTAGATTTTTGTTGGTGCGATTCAAGCAAGAGAAAGGCGATCAAAAGCAAGAAGGCTGCGCTGCTGCAAAGGACGACTACTGATCTTCAAAAGGAGTTTTGAAGATCCTCCAGATCAGATCCAGATCTAATTTTTGGAGACGTGATAGAGAAGAAGAAGTTCTCCAGATCTAGCTCGAGTGGATACCGATAGAGGCCAGGTGCTTGCGTGGCTAGATCCAGAACCTTCCATTGCATATAGGATCATCAACAGGGTAATAGGATTACCCAAATCAGGTAAATTAAATTTGATTTAATTTATCCTTATTTATTTTATTTATGAAAATAATATTAATCAGATCTAAAATATCCCAGATCTGATATAGATCAAAGAAAAAAGTTTTGAAATATATCTCTTGATCTGATCAGATCTGAACGAACCTGGACCGGAAAATCAAGATTTATCTTCATGGCATATGATGGTATCACTTCGATCTCTACAGCAAACTTCTTGTACCAGAATACCTTCTTTGCAGCTTTTGATGCAATGATGTCTTCTGCTTCCATGGTGGAATCTACTATCACTGTCTGCTTGAAACTTTTTTGACTGACAGCTCCACCATTGCACACAAACAGACTCTCAGATGTTGACTTTCGATCATCTACATTGGACATAAAATCCGAGTCTGTATACCCATGGACTTGGAGTTCTCCATTACCAAAGACCAACAACATATCCTTAGTTCTTCTTAAGTACTTAAGGATACATTTCATAGAAGTCTAGTGTTCTTCACCGGGATTCGGCTGATATCTGCTCGTGACACTCATAGCATGGGCTATATCAGGTCGTGTACATAACATAGCATACATGAGGCTCCCTATTGCTGAAGCATAAGGGTTCTTGCTCATGCGTTCTATTTCCTCAGGTGTGCTAGGGCACATCTTCTTGAAAAGATGAATACCATATCTAAAGGGTACCAAACCCCTCTTAGAGTTTTCCATGCTAAACCTCTTTAGCACTTCCTCATGTACATTTTCTATGAAAGTCCTAGCATCCTATTCGGTCTATCTCTATAGACCTTAATTCCTAGAATAAAGGATGCTTCTCCTACATCTTTCATGGAGAATTCTTTAGATAATCATATTTTAACTATGGTTAACATGGGAACATCATTTTCAATAAGAAGGATGTCATCCACATATAATACGAGGAAGATAATAGCGCTTCCACTGACATTTTTGAATACACATGGCTCCTCCTCGTTCTTGATGAAATCAAACAATTTGATCACATCATTAAAATAAGTGTTTCAGCTTTGAGATGCTTGCTTAAGTCCATACATGGATCTTTGTAGCTTGCATACCTTATGATCATCATCACTGGATGTGAAACCTAGCGACTATTCCATATAGATATCTTCCTCAAGATATCTATTTAAGAATGCCATTTTTACGTCCATTTGCTATATTTCATAATCGAAATAGGCTACAACAGCAAGCAATGTGCGGATGGATTTAAACATGACCATTGGCAAAAAGGTATCCTGATAGTCAATGCCTTCACGCTGACTATAACCTTTTGCCACTAATCTAGCCTTGAATATCTCCACATTCCCATCTGCACCAATCATTCTCTTGTAGATCCATTTACATCCAATAGGTACTATACCTTCTGGTAGATCTACCAAGATCTAGACTTGGTTTGAGTGCATCAAGTCAATTTTTGATTTCATTGCCTCTAACTATTTCTCAAAGTTGATATCTGATATCGCCTCATTATAGGTTTTAGGATCATCACCATGAACCCCATTACCTATGAGGAACATTTTCTCTACTTTCTCTAAAATAGTACCTAAGTACCTCTCAGGGGGTCGACAAATCCTTTCTAATCTACGAGGTGGAGGAGGTAGTGAATGGATTGGCTCAATCTGATTTGGTTCCATTTGGTCCTTAGCTCATTGCTCTTATGAGACTTTCTCCTCGAGCTTGATCTACTTTCCAATGCCGCTACCTTGAATAAACTATTTTTCAAAAAAGATGGCATATCGACTCATAATTACATTGTGATCTTCTGGAATGTAGAAATAATATCCTAATGACTCTTTAGGATATCCTATAAATGGAGCTCTGAAGGACCTAAAGTCTTACTTATCCGCTTGTTGTCTCTTGACATGAGCCGGACAACCCCAAATTCTGAGATGACTCAAACTTGGTTTCTTACCATGCCATATCTCATACGGTGTGGTAGAAACGGTTTTAGAAGAAACCCTATTTAGTAAGTATATTGTAGTTAATAAGTAGTGTCCCCAAAGAAAATTAAGGAGGTCTATGAAGCTCATCATGGATCGAACCATATCTAATAGCATCCGATTCCTCCATTTTGAAATCCCGTTGAGTTGAGGTGTTCCAGGTGGAGTCTATTGAGAGACTATGCCATTTTTCTTGAGATAGTCTAGGAATTTCCAACTAAGGTATTCATCTCCTCAATCTGATTGAAGAACCTTCTAGGTTTTCCTATTTGTTTTTCTACTTTATGGCTGAATTCTTTGAACTTTTCAAAAGCTTCAGACTTGTGTCTCATAAGATACACATACCCATACCTAGATAAATTATCGGTAAAGATTATGAAGTAGATAAAGTTGCCTCTAGTCGGTACATCAAATGAGCCACATGCATCAGTATGTACTAAGGCAAGAAGATCCGTGGCCCTTTTCCCATATCCTACAAAAGAGAGTTTAGTCATTTTGCCATGAAGACACGATTCATAAATTGGATATGACTCAGAAGTCAACGGACTCAATAGCTCATTTTTCTCCAATTTGTTAATTCTATCATCTGCTATATAACCTAGCCTTAGGTGCCATAGATACCTATCGTTTGGACTATCCTTAGTTCGTTTTGATTTTATGGCATTCACATTTTGCTCGAAATTAAAAATAGATACATCAACGTGTAACTGATAAAGACCGTTAATAAGGAAACCACTTGCAATTTTATTTCTTTCATAAAGAATGTTATAATGGTCCTTAAGAAAACTAATTACATAGCCTTCTAATATAAGGCAAGAAATAGAAATCAAATTTCTGCTTGCTGCAGGCACATAATAACAGCCTTTTAACACTAAGTCTAAATTAGATGGTAGTCGAAGAGGATATGTTCCCACAACCACAGCAGCAACTCCTGCTCTATTTTTTATGCACAGGATCATCTCACCATCCCTCTGTCTCCTGCTATCCTCAAGACTCTGCATGGAAGTGCACAAGTGAGCACTAGAATCAGAGTTAAGCACCCAACTGAATGCAGAAGAAATCGTAAGGTTAGACTCAATAACGAGCATACCTCCAGAAGGACCTACCTCCTTCTTCTTTAGTGTGGCCAAGTAAGTAAGACAGTTCTACTTTCAGTGGCTATCATTGTTGCAATGGAAATACTTTCCTTTGTCAGTGGCCTTCTTCTTCAGCTCTGCCTTTTTCTTCTTTCCTTCTTCCACCTTCTACTTTTTCACAGACTTCTTCCTCTTTCCAAAAGACTTTCTCTTGGAAGAAGTCCGTTCCATAGAAAGTGCTATGCCTTTAGAACCTTTCATGGAAAGCTCAGCAGTAACCAGCATGTTCATAAGTTCAGCCAAGGAATTTTGATGTTTATGCATATGGTAGTTCATGATGAACTGCCCATATGCATCAGTCAAGAATTGTAGAATTATATCATTTTATAGATCCAAGTTCAACCTCACTCCAAGCTTCTCAAGCTCTTCCAAATCCTTGATCATCATCAGACAATGATCTTGGACTGACTACCCATCATGCGTCTTAGCCTTGAAAAGTCGTATAGTAACTTGATACTTGGCTGCGTGACTTTGTTCACCAAACATCTCCTATAGGTGAGCTAAAGTTTTTAGTTAGATATTATAATTAAGACTTAACCAATTTATTTAGAAATTTTATGTTTAAATAAATTAGCTCCTACTATTTCTTAGATCCCTACACTCCCTCTGTAGAGATGTGAAAATCTCCATGATTACTGATTTTTAGTGGGTGGTGCAGTCCCACCGACTTACTCATCACCTCACCTAATAGTTATTGGTGATGGGTTAGCCAATGAGTGAACAACTCTTGTTCAATAATTCTCTAATCATGGTGCATCCTAACTTGATCTCTAATTCATGAATCTCACCATGTTCGAAATATTGATCCACTCCTTAGTTAAGTCAGACCCATCATTTGCATAGATTGGATTCTTAATTGAGTCACTCACTGTATCCAGAATATTGAGCCCAATCTATCCTCGAGCCTGTAGCATCCAATGCCTAATAGATAAGGTTGCATCTTTCTGATGCAACTGAGCCACTGTAACCAGCTGAGAATAATCAACCCCGAAAAGAGCCCGCACATCTATAATGGTGGAAGACCTTAGACTTAATCTTTTCTTTGGAAGATTTGATTCAGGTCTCATTAAACTAGACTTGACATAGTCATAACTATTATGACTACCCAGTGGCATGGTTTAGCTCGGATTATTGACCACCTCAGATCAAAATTGAGCCAACAAACATGGCCAGGTAAGTAAGATCGATGGAAGGAATATGCCATTAACTCGATAAGAATGCATTCGAGTCGAATAGCTTCTAATTAAAAATCAGTCGATCGTATCTGCCAAACTTACCTTACACACCAAATTGTTGAGCCAAAACCAATTGGATTAGCCTACAATGCAGACTCTAACCACTAAGCCTAATTAGGTCTTACCTGTTAAATATGTGTGCCCTAGAAGCCAAAATTGGTTGACACTTGTAATACACTTCTAAGGGTAAAATTATAATTTTGATTATAAATAATAAAATGGGATATTTTCTATCACATATGTGTATTTAGTGTCTATGATACATCCCTTGAGTTAATGGTAATGATAATTTTTATTTTCAAGAGTTGAAAATTTAAGATAAGAATTTTCATTATTAACTCATAAAAATGCTCCTGATCATAGGATCATCATGAGGATGATGATTGATCTGAAAGATTAGTGTACAATTGCTTCTTTATAGTAGATGAGTCTTGAGTCTATGGTATGGAGACACTGGAGTGAGAATACAAATACTCGTTAGAGAACGAGGGCACTAAGCATGACCACCTCAAGTAGTCATAAGAAAGCCTACCTTCTCATCGATGACTGATTCGAAGCTATAGTGGTGTGTCTGATTCTTTGATCTAAGGTACATCGGTAGTTCATCTTGAGAGTGTTATAGTTTGACTACACCATGACTTGGTCTCCCAGCCATTCAAAATCCTGAGGTGTATGTTGGCTATAACATGTTCATTGTAGGAATTGGATTGCACCAAGAGAAAATCTATCTACCTCGGTAGAAGAGGAGCAGCCCTATGATGATCATGAGAATCAAGTCCATAAGCCCATGGCCATGGCAGAGAGTGAAATAATAGAAAGAGTTTCTATTAAGATTTTCACATCGGACTTGAATCGAATGATTAAATTATATGATAGAAATTAGGGTTTGACAAGTTCACCTTAACCCTAATCTGATCGAAGATCAAGATAAAAGAACTTAATCACACAAGTAGCTACACCGAGAGGTTCATTTTTAATTTTGATGGGTTGCCACCATATATTGCTAGGTGTTACTGGTGGATTTTGGGAGCAACTAGAATGATTTAGATGATCGATCATTCCAGTTGTCTGAATTAGAAGAGTTCTGATCCATCGAAAGAAGTTTCGATGATGGAGATCATGACATATCCCATTACCATACAAAATTGAACCTAACTGGGTCACACAAATAAGGGTTTGGATCTGTATATCTTCGATTGAACTAACCTAGTTCAATTGATTTGAATAAGATTCAATTAGGTTCAAGAAAATCATGCTAGCACACGATTAAACCTAACGTTCTCCTTTTTCTATCATTAAAAGTTGTCTTGACTGAGCCAAATATGTTTGTGCTCACTCAAATACCTTGACTTGGTCTGACTGAAGCTTGTCCAGGTTAGAAAAGGATTGTCTTAATTTATGAGATAAATTTGAGATAACACCTGCCATTTTCCATCACCTGCTAATTCTTATCCTTTGACTTTGGTCAAATGTTGACCTTTGACCCTTGGACATCTACCCATGTGTCATGCATCCATAGAAGAGATTTATTGACCAAGTCCACCTACCATTTGGTAGGCAGATAGAGGGTGCATGCCTAGGATGGCGTGCGCCCCATTTGGATAAACACTGAAATCCCATATGGATGAAACTCCGGGTTGCTTCTTGGATTCAACTTAGATGACCCTTACCTATATACTTTGACCAGTCTTAGGCACCATCTAAGGATGAATTTATGGGGCTCTCATCTGATTGGATCAAGTGATGTCATCCCATCAATCAAATTTAGATCTGCTTGCACGAAGCAGCATGATTGGCTAGGATGATGCAGCACTGCATCGCGCAGTAGGGTCTATAAATAAACCCTATCTATGCCCAACTTTTTGTGAGTTCCTCTTAGCCCATGCCTCAAGGCTTCCCCTCTCTCTCCTCCATGCCATCTTCTAACCCTCTCTCTCCTCTCCATGCCTAAGGAAGTTGGGCTTCAGTTTGGTGTGATCCAAGCAAGAAAAGGCTGACGAGAAAGGAAGAAGGCAGCACTGCTGCAGAGACGACTGCTGATCTTTAGAAGGAGTTTTGAAGATCCTCCAAATTAGATCTAGATCTAATTTTTGATGAAAAAAAGAGAAGAAGAAGATCTCTAGATCTAGCATAAATGGATACTGATAGAAGCTAGGCACTTGCATGGCTAGATCCAGAACCTCAGGCAATCAACAGGATCATCAAAGGGTAATCGGATTACCCAAAACAAGATAACATTAATTTAGATTTAATTTAATTTAATTTTTTTATTTATTAAATCATAAAATTAGATCTAAAAAGTGTCATATTTAATTTAGATCTAAGAAAAAAATTTTGATATATGCCTCTCGATCCAATCAGATTTGAATGAGCCTGACCCAAAAAATCTGATTTTTCTCTTCAACTGGTATCAGAGCCAGGTTGCATAAAATTTATTTAGATCTAATTTAATCTAATAAATTAGTGATTTTAAATATCACATAAGATATAATTAGATCTAAAATTAAAAAATTAAAAAATTAAAATTAATTAATCTAGATCTAAAATGTATGAGATACATAACTAGACTAGGAATAGAATTATTCTATGTGTAGTCTAGTATAACCATAATTTTTATTTGATTAATTATGATTTTGAGATTTATTTATTTACTACTTTTTGATATTATAAATATTATAATCAAATCTAAAAATAAAAAATAAATTAAATTTAATTTGTTCATATGAGATATGATAGTTGCATGTCTAGACTAGTTGTAAAATAGTTCTACATAAGGTATAGATTAAATTTTATTTGATGTGATTAAATTTAAATTTAATTTTATAGATGATTATGAGATAATTTAGATCTAAAAAATATGCATGATATGATGTATGCAAAATATATTTTAATTAGATTAATTTTTATATGAGATATATGCTTAGATCTAATTAGTTTTATAGATTAGTTATATTTCTGATTAAGACGTTTCCCTTAGCCGTCCGGTCAGAAGAATAAAGTAAGGTTTAAAGACCCTCTTCTCTCATTTGATGGAGTATTCTTATGATGTGTAGGGGTGCTGCGCATTCATCCTTAATCAAAAATTAAAAACTTATTTTCTGCAAAACCCTAGATCCTGAAACCCTATGATCTTATTTACATGTTTTATTTATGAATCCTAAACATAATTAAGAATTAAGATTATGAAATATTAATTAGATCTAAAATTGAGAATTTAAGATTTAAGACATGTTTATAATATTAGGTTCAGGCTTGGGTAGCCCAATTAGGCCTAGCGGTTGATCAAACCAAATCAACAGTTGGTTAGATGGGATCAAAACTGCTAAAATTGACCAGCCTAATAGGATTAAATCTGAGTCAAGATTAAATCATGTGAGTGATTGATCAAGCTAAGACCTAATTAGGCTCAGTGGTTAGAGTCTGGATTACAGGCTAACCCAATTAGTTCTAGCTCAACAATTTGATGTCTAAGGTAAGTTTGGTAGATACGATCAACTGATTTTTAATTGAAAGCTACTCAACTCGAATGCATTCTTATCGAGTTAATGGCATATCCCTTCCACCGATCTCACTTACCAGGCCATGTTTGTTAGCTCAGTTCTGATCTGAGGTGGTCAATAATCTGAGCTAACCCATGCCACTAGGTTAGTCATAATAGTTATGACTATGTCAAGTCTAGTTTAATGAGACCTAAATCAAATCTCCCTAAGAAAAGATTAAGTCTAAGGTCTTCCACCATTGTAGATGTGCGGGTCCTTCCCGAGGTTGATTATTCTCGGCTGATTACAGTGGCTCAGTTGCATCAAAAAGATGCAACCATGTCTATTAGGCATTGAATGCTACAGGCTGGAGGATGGATTAGGCTCAATATTCTAAATACAGTAAGAGACTCAATTAGGAATCCAATCTATGCAAATGGTGGGTCTAACTTAACTAAGGAGTGGATCAATATTGCGGACATGGTGAGATTCATAAATTAGAGACCAAGTTACGGTGCACCATGATTAGAGAATCATTGAACAAGAGTTGTTCACTCATTGGCTAATCCATCATCAATAACTATTAGGTGAGGTGATAAGTAAGTCGATGGGACTGCACGACCCACTAGAAATCAGTTATCATGAAGATTTTTGCATCTCTACAAAGAAAGTGTAGGGATCCAAAAAAATAGTGGGAGCTAATTTATTTAAAAAAAAATCTCTAAATAAATTGGTTAAGTCTTAATTATAATATCTAACTAAAAACTTTGACCCTCTATAGGAAAATATCTGCATCCAACCCACTAGCATGTATCCTGGACACCCATAGACTGACCGAACCAAATTACAGGGATTGGCTCCGAAACTTCAAAATTATTTTGGATTTCGAGCAGTTAACTCATGTATTGGATCAGGACCCTCCCACCTTACCAGCTCGTCCATTCGTTGAGCAGAGAGCATCTCTGGATAAATGGATGGACGAAGATAACAAGATCAGATACTATATGTTGGGCTCGATGTCTGATGAACTTTAGCGCCAACATAAAATATTGGGACTGCTCGCCAAATATTGGCTCACCTATAGGAGATGTTTGGTGAACAGAGTCGCGCAGCCAAGTATCAAATCACTAAACAACTTTTCAAAGCTAAGATGCATGATGGGCAATCAGTCTATGATCATTGTCTAATGATGATCAAAGATTTGGAAGAGCTTGAGAAGCTCAGAGTGAGGTTGAACTTGGATCTACATAATGATATAATTCTACAATCCTTGACTGATGCATATGGGTAGTTCATCATGAACTACCATATGCATAAACTTCAAAATTCCTTGGCCGAACTTATGAACATGCTGGTTACCACTGAGCTTTTCATGAAAGGTTCTAAAGGCTCAGTGCTTACTATGGAACGGACTTCTTCCAAGAGAAAGTCTTTTAGAATGAAGAAGAAGTCTGTGAAAAAGCAGAAGGTAGAAGGAAGAAAGAAGAAAAAGACAGAGCTGAAAAAGAAGGCCGATGATAAAGAAAAATATTTTCATTGCAACAATGATGGCCACTGGAAGCGGAACTGCCCTACTTACCTGGCCACCCTAAAGAAGAAGGAGGCAGGTCCTTCTGGAGGTATGCTCATTATTGAGTCTAACCTTACGATTTCTTCTACATCAAGTTGGGTGCTTGACTCTGGTTCTAGTGCTCACTTATGCACTTCTATATAGGATCTTGAGAATAGCAGGAGGCTGAGGGATGGTGAGATGATCCTACACGTCGAAAATGGAGCAAGAGTTGCTGCCGTGGCCGTGGGAACATTTCCTCTTTGACTACCATCTGGTTTAGACTTAGTGTTACAAGACTATTGTTATGTACCTACAGCAAGCAGGAATTTAATTTCTATTTCTTGCCTTACATTACAAGGCTATGTAATTAGTTTTCTTAAGGACCATTGTAACATTCTTTATGAAAGAAATAAAATAACAAGTGGTTTCCTTATTAACGATCTTTATCAGTTACATGTTGATGAATCTATTTTTAATTTCAAGCAAAATGTGAATGCCATAAAATCAAAATGAGCTAAGAATAGTCCAAATGATAGGTATCTATGGCACCTAAGGCTAGGTCATATAGCAAATGATAGGATTAACAAATTCAAGAAAAATGGGCTATTGAGTCCGTTGACTTTTGAGTCGTATCCAATTTATGATCTTGTCTTCATGGCAAAATGGCTAAACTTCCTTTTATAGGATATGGAGAAAAGGCCATGGATCTTCTTGCCCTAATACATACTAATGTGTGCAGCCCATTTGATGTGCCAGCTAGAGACAACTTTATTTACTTTATAACCTTTACCGATGATTTATCTAGATATGGGTATATGTATCTTATGAGACACAAATCTGAAGCTTTTGAAAAGTTCAAAAAATCTGGACATGAAGTAGAAAAGCAAACAGAAAAACTCATTAAGATTCTTCGATCAGATCGAGGAGCTGAATACCTTAGTCAAAAATTCCTAGACTATCTTAAGAAAAATGGCATAGTCTCTCAATAAACTTCACCCGGAACACCTCAACTCAACAAAATTTTAGAACGGAGGAATCGAACCCTATTAGATATAGTCCGATCCATGATGAGCTTCACAGACCTTTCTGATTTTCTTTGGAAATATTGTTTGTTAACTGCAATATACTTACTAAATAATTTTTTTTCTAAAATCGTTCCTACCACACCGTATGAGATATGACATGGTAAGTAATCAAGTCTGAGTTATCTCAGAATTTGGGGTTGTCCAGCTCATGTCAAGAGACAACAAGCGGACAAGTAAGATTTTAGGTCCTTTAGAGCTCAATTTATAGGATATCCTAAAGAGTCATTAGGATATTATTTCTACATTCCAAAAGATCACAATGTGATTATGAGTCGATATGCCATCTTTCTTGAAAAACAATTTATTCAAGATAGCAGCATTGAAAAGTAGATCAAGCTAGAGGAGAAAGTCTCACAAGAGCAATGAGCTAAGGACCAAATGGAACCAAATCAGATTAAGCCAATCCATTCACTACCTCCTCCACCTCGTAGATTGGAAAGGATTTCTCGACCTCCTAAGAGGTACTTAGGTACTATTTCAGAGGAAGTAGAGGAAATATTCCTCATAGGTAATGGGGTTCATGGTGATGATCCCAAAACCTATAATGAGGTGATATCGAATATCGACTACGAGAAATGGTTAGAGGCAATGAAGTCAGAAATTGACTCGATGCACTCAAACCAAGTCTGGACCTTGGTAGATCAACCAGAAGGTATAGTACCTATTCGATGTAAATGGATCTACAAGAGAAAGATTGGTGCAGATAAAAATGTGGAGACATTCAAGCCTAGATTAGTGGCAAAAGGTTATAGTTAGCGCGAAGGCATTGACTATCAGGATACCTTTTCGTCAATAGCCATGCTTAAATCCATCCAATAATTGAAACTAAATGGGTATATAGAAATAAACTAGATGAGCATGGCACCATTATTAGGAATAAAGCTAGGTTAGTAGTAAATGGATACAACCAAGAGAAAGGCATTGATTTTAATGAAACTTTTGCTCCAGTGGCTAGATTAGAAGTAATTAGACTATTATTTATATTTTCATATTTTATGAACTTTAAATTATATCAAATGGATGTAAAAAGTATATTTTTTAATAGTTATATAGCCAAAAAGGTGTATGTTGAACAACCACCTGGCTTTAAAAATCAAACATTTTCAAATCCTGTATTCAAATTATATAAGGTCTTATATGGGTTAAAACAAGCTCCACGTATATGGTATGAGAGATTAAGTAAATTCTTGCTAGATAATGAATTTACTAAGAAAAATATTGATAAAACCTTATTCTTCAAAAGAAAAGATGACAATCTATTAGTGGTGCAAATCTATGTGGATGATATCATTTTTGGTGCTCCTAATGAATCTCTTTGTCAAGAATTTGCTAAGCTTATGTAGGATGAGTTCGAGATGAGCATGATAGGAGAGCTAAATTTCTTTCTTGGACTCTAAATCAAGTAAAGTAAATAAGGAATATCCATTAACCAAATGAAATATACAAGAAAGATACTTAAAAAATTTGGTATGGAGACCTCAAGACCAATTAGCACACCAATAAGTACATCTTGCAAACTTGACAAAGATGAAAAGGATAAGAAAGTAGATATTAAATTATATAGAGGTATGGTAGTATCACTTTTTTATCTTACTGCAAGTAGATCAAATATAGTATTTAGTGTATATATATATGCTAGATATCAATAAGATCCTAGAGAATCTCATATGCTTGCTGTTAAAAGAATCTTTAGATACCTATCTGTAACAATCAATGTAGAATTATAGTATAATAGATCTTCACAATTTGAATTAATAGGATACTCTAATGCTATTTCTATTGGATGTAAACTTGATAGAAAAAGTACTAATGGTACGTGTCAATTTATTGAAGTTAATTTGATTTCATGGTTTAGTAAGAAACAAAACTCAGTAACATTATCTATGATCGAGGTCGAATATATTGCTGTTGGGAGTTGTTGTACTCAAATCATATGGATCAAACAACAACTTGAAGATTTTGGTTTCAAGCTTAACAAAATCATAATAAGATGTGATAACACAAGTATAATTAACTTAACCAAAAATTCAATTCAACATTCAAGATCTAAATATATTGAAATAAGGCATCATTTCATAAGAGATCATGTACAAAATAATGATATGGTACTTGAATTTATTTGAACTGATAAATAATTAGCTGATATTTTCACAAACCTCTTAGTGAAGAAAGATTCAACATCATTAGAAGAGAATTAGGACTTTGCTATCAACAAGAATAAATCTCATTTTTATAACTCAAAGCAAGTCAAATCAAATTCAAAGAATCAATTTTGAGTGCATAATAGATGATCAATACTAAGAAAAATACCTAAATTTTATTTATATAATGAATTTTCACTGAAACTTTAAAAATTTTAGAACTCATGCTTGAGTCAACTCGAGCAACTCATTGAAAATCATGAGTCGACTCGAGGGTTGGGGCCACAGGTGATTAAAATCGATCCGTGGTTGTTTGCGATGCCCTAGAACCCCTTCGAAATGTCAAGCAAAGGATCCCTCGTCCCTCCAAACTCCCTCAAATGGTGTCATCTTAAATCTTTACCCTTCATCTTTTTAGATTTGTTGGATTAAGGTTAGATTTAAATCAAAATGGTGGGAGAAAGGCAAGGAGTGTAGAAGATCGGTGCAACCCAAACCGCGGAGGAATGGGAAAGAAGAAGGAAAGCCCAGATGGAACAAGTGGCACCTCAAGCTTTCGAACCTTCTCATCCACCCAAGCAACCTATTCACGATGAACTCGAATAGGGTCAAGGTATTTCAAGGTCACCTCCTCCATCACCCTCTCCTGTAAATAGAATGGCCACTAGGGCAATAGCAATGGAAAGAAGGATTGACTTTGATTTCTTTGAGCCACTTTTCTATTGGAACTTGGATTGATAGAATGGGATGGAAGGATTTTTGCAAAATGAACATTTCCAAGTAGCCTAAACTAGTTAAGGAATTTTATGAAAACCTTAAAAGAGATGGATATGGCATTATATCAACTGTGAAAGTTGTCCAAGTTGAGGTTTCTAAAGATAGCCTAGCATAGATTTTTGGAGTTACTAGAGAGGGATTCATACCTGACAGATTATCTGACAAGAAAGATGGACTGAGGCTGATTGTGGGTAGGGATGACATTATAGGAGATGTCCTAGAACCCACCTTGTTCGTAGAGATGAGAGTACTGCATCACATTATTGGTGGGATCTTTATTCCAAAACTAGAAAGAGAAAATTTTATCTCTGAAAGGAAATTGTGTATGATGTACCATATGGTTTAGGGTATTCCTTTAAACCTACCAGGCATTATGATGCATCAGATTAGAGAAGCAGCTTCTAGGAACAAGGTATGCTTACCTTATGGTATGGCCTTAATTTGGGTATTTGAGATAGTGGGAGTTTCATTGGAAAATGAAGGATGTAAAAGATTGTCTCACTTTGATGTATATGACATGAGAGCCTTGACTAGGATGCAATATCATATAAAACAAGAAAGATGGGTGAAGAATATTTCTAGTCAAGAGAGAAGAGAACCGAGAGTGGAGGAGATAGGAGAGCCCTCTACTTCTACTGCACATAGAGCCGTACCTGATCCTAGTACCCTAGTGACTCCTCGAGCACCACTTGTAGGCAGTTTTTCTCAACCACCACCTACTGACTCTGCATCTATAGAGAGACTAGTAGATATAATTTCTACTAGAGTTAGTAGAGAGATACAGGGCTTGTCTGAGAGGATAGAGAGTGTGCAGACAGAGATGAGGTCTATCTTTCTTAGGCTTATTGCCCTAGATTAGAGGGAGTAAACACATGGCATGCCTACTAACCACTCTAGCATTATTGAGGAGATTGCTCGGCTCAGGAGGAGAGTTGAGTCAAGTGGGACTGAGATGTTAGCAGACAGCAGCAGGATATCATTTCAGTACTTGAAGTCATAGGCAATCTGATTGAAAAGATTAAGAGACTTGCTCCTGGTGCGATACCACCACCAACAGTAGTAGCAGTAGATGCAGCCGTCAGAGCAGCCATGCCACGTCTTCCACCTCCTCCGCCCATGTTTTCTGTTTAGTCCACTTAGGAATCCACTGGTGAGAGTAGACCACCACTCAAAGTCTACACTCGTGTGGGGCTTATCCTTCCCAAGTGGTTGGGCCATCAGCTAGGACCAGGAATAGGAGAGCTAGGCCATCCTCATCTCATGCCTCATCTTCCCAGACACTAGAGATCCCTTCAGATAATGAGTAACATCATAGGGAGCTGATATCTAGTCACCTGATATTTTAGGCTTATGTATTAGGAGTATTTTCTTATATTTATCTCTATGATTAGGTGCTTCTTGGACACTTATATATGTAGTTACTTGACTTAGTCTTGGTTTGAACTTGTTTATTCATTGTATCTTGGTGTGTTGAGATAGAACACACTCATTTTGTAAATGCAATGAAAATCCAATATATGATTACTTATCTTTATATTGTTTCAATCTCTTGGTCTAATCTCATGCAATGTTTATTCTTAACTTACTCTTTTTGACTAATGACAAAAAGAGGGAGTAAAATGTATATATATAGTTAAGATGTATGCAATATGGGCTAAGATGTATGTATGAGCATATATTAATTGCTGGCTGGCATATTCATTCATGTTGAATGTGATTTGAATCTTTAAGCATTTATGATGTGTTTAAGACTTTGAGCATATATATGGCTGACATTGAGCATAATTGATCGTATATGATGTGTATTGTGATTCTAATGCACATGAGCATCCTTAAAATTTTTATCAAGTGCATCACGTAAGTACTACATATATTACTCATTAATACTAAGTTTGTGCCATGATACATACTCTATGTACCAAATATGAGCTTGGCATATGTGAAACATGACTGTTCAATGAAAAGGATTCATGCTTGATACATATAATGATAAATATCGATAAATTACCATTCAAACAAGCACAAGTAGCAAATTTAACTCTGAATTGATAAGATACATTAAAAACATAAGCATGAAGTAAGGGAGAGCTATATATGAATCTATGAAAAGGTTATGTCTTCATTGTATTGAAAATGTCCTCAATACATTCATGTTATATATCTTTCGCTCATATACTCAAAGTTTTGTCATCATGAAAAAAGAGAAGATTGTTAACCCCAATAATTGATTTTGATGACTAACAAAATATTTGAGTATATATTTGGACTAATGAATTGGTTGAGATCATGTTTCAGGATGCATCGTAGAGTATCAAATGAAACATCCCTAAAAATGCATTTGAAAGCTGATAAGAAAAAGTTGAAGGCTTTTGAAGCATGAAACACATCCAAAGAAAGGCTTAAAGAAGGTACTTCAAGACCAAAATTGAAGGAGAATTGAATTGGATACAATAAAAATTTTTAGTATAAAAGACCTCAAGTCAACCCCTGAAAATAGCTATTTAGCTCGAGCTGAAATGAAAAAGAAAAAAAAAGTTTAGCATGCAAATGTTTCAACTGGCACACTCTCCAGTTGACTTATGGTTAAGCTCGAGTCGACTTGAGTGAACAGTGGTATAAGAATAATTTTTTAAAGTAGAAAAATATATTGGATTGAGCAGAGAGTCGAGTCAACCCCTAAAATAACTATTTAGCTCGAGCTGAAATAGGAAGAAAAAGATGTTTGGCATGCAAATATTTCAGCTGACATGCTTTCGAGTTGACTCATGGTTGAGCTCGAGTCGACTCAAGTAAATAGTGGCACAAAAATAATTTTTTAAAGTAAAAAAATATATCAAATTAAGTAGAGGGTCGAGTCGACTCGAGGTCCTCAAGTCGAAGTCTCAAGAAGATATAGAAAACAAGATTTTTGGGATAAAGTTTGGGGTGGCCTCGAGCAAAAAGCCAAGTTGACTCGAATTTCTTGAGTTGAGATCCCAGAGAAATACAGAGAGTATGATTTTTGGGACAGGACCGTCGAGTCGACTCAAGAAAAATGATGAGTCAACTCGAGCTCCAACGGTTAGTTTCTACAAAATATTTAGAATTATGCAGATTGCCTCCAAATGGCTCTTTTCAGTCCTCTAACGATCAAAAACCTCTCTCCAACCTACCAAATATAGGGAATGAGCTACAAAATACCTGGATAAAGTGACTTGACCATTCAATCATTGAAAGAAATCAAAATGAAGTGAAAAAATCCAAAATGTCTTGAAAAGAGAGTATTCAATTTTCAACTTTAAGAAACATCAAATCAAGAGATTTTTTTCAGCAAGAAAACAAGCTCATCTGATCAAAAGCCTCCATCAAAGAAGATTCCAAAAAGCTTCATTGACTTACTTGCTCATCAAAGGAGCTTTGTACTTGATTATTGTTGTTCTTTTGTATTTCTTGTAACTTAGGTTCAATAGGATTTTGAAGCTAAGGGGAAGGCCTATCCAAGCCTGAGAATTGGATTATAAGCCAAGGGTTGGCTTAGGGCTGGGTTGTGGTTGGTGAACTAGTGTAAAATCAACTAAATTTTAGATAGTGAGCCTAGAAAAACTATCTGGCTGTAATCTTGGAGATATTATAGTAAAATTTTTAAGTGAATCTTGGAGAGTGAACGTAGGTGTAAGAGATACCAAATCACTATAATTTTTTTTGTATTTGTGATTGCTTTATTTCTCAATTTTTATTGCATTTATATTTTTGTACTTCTACATATTTAGCTGCATAGAACTAAAATACACTTCAACACTTCACTAGATATCACATAAGTTGCCTAAATTTTGAAAATCCTAATTCACCCCTCCTCCTCTTTGGTTGTCTTGCTAGGCAATTGATAGAAGCGCGATGTTGTTGTTAAGACACCATGTTCATCAGTTTAATCCAACTTCTTAAAATAATTAAAAATAGGTAGAAAGTAGTGAGTTGGGTCAAATCCATAGGTAAGGCAGTGCTTTGATTTAAAATCTTTGATTTTTGAAAAGAAAAAAAAATGATTTAAAAATAGAATTTGAAGTCAAAAATTAGAAATTAAAATTGCAAAATGGAAATTAAATTATGTAAAAAAATAAACTTGGTACTAAGATCTACTAGTTAGATCTTAGCATCTACTTGCACAAAAATAAAGAGCAATTAAAAGTAAAAAGTAGATATTAAAATTATAATTAAAAGTAAATAGCATGAATTTAAAGTGCATAAAAAGAAATTTTGCATTAATTTAAAAGTTCATAATTTAAATACATGAAATTTAAAAAGAAAAGAAAAAAAATTAAAAATTAAAATAGGCTAATCTCTGATCTTGGATCGACGTTGGCAGAAAGATGGTGTAGAAGTCCAGCTCTTTCTCTCGGTACCAATTGCCTCAAAGTAGCCGTTAACCAAAACTTGACTCTATCCTGTACCAAAACTTCACCTTAACTGAAGATAATGAATTCTGGAGGCCTAGGATCTTATTTATAGGTATTGGAGGATTGGAGGATTTGTTGCTAGGCAATGTGGGATTAAGGAGAAGTATAGATCCATGTTTGTTGAAAAAAATAGCAGAAAATCATTGGATCAAAGGTCTTGTGAAGTCTCTGCGTGTTCTGGCCATCAAATGGTGATCCAAGGCTTCAAAAAATACCAAAATTGGATGTGTATAAGCCCAGATTAGGTCAAATTAAGTTTTGGCCATTTGATCACATTAATCAGGAGGAAATTTGATCATTGATCGAAGTTCTAGATGTTTTAATCAAGTCGGAAGCTTCCTGGACTGTCGGATCATTGCTTGGAGCGCTGTCTACTATCCGATCGCACATTTGGTGAAGTCTGAAACCAAATCAAACAAAGAATAAATAGCAGCGATTGGATCATCTTCTAGGCTAAATCTGGCCATTAGATTGAATACTGGATGGCTCCTAACTATTGGATTGCACTATATGAGAGCTGGAAAATCGAATCAAAGTTGGAAACCACCCTGGCCATTGCATTTGGATCGGCATCAATATAGATCGTAGGATGGCACAATTCCTGTAGCTATGGACCTCATAGACCATCTGCACCGCACACCATAATGAATCAGCACTTGTCTTTGCCATTTGAAATGATGAAAATATCCCATGAGCTATGATAAATTCTTTATAAACCCCTTAAGGGTCTAGGTCCACCATGTGGTAGGCTCCGATTGACTGACCTCTGCTGAGCTGGCGGTCCATGCCTGGATCATGGACCAGCTGATCGGCTTCTATGGTTGAGTCAGCTTTGACAGCTTGGCTTGGCTTGGTGGCTTGGCTTGCGGAGCTGGATGAGCCATTTTTTCTTTTTTATTTTAATTTTTTTAAAAAAAATTCATATTTGGTCCATTTTAGCTTTGATTTACTTCAAACTTATTTCATTGCAACCAAAAAATTAAGCTCTTTCCATTGATAATAATATTTTATTTTTTAATTAATAAAAATATTGATTTCTTAAAAATATATATAAATTAATCATTAATTTTTAAAAATAAATATAAATTAATTAATAAATTAATATTTTTATTGATAAATTTATGGTACTTATCACACCTCCCAACTTAAGCTTTGCTCATCCTCAAGTAAAGAAAGAATTTAATTTTAGATGTCTTTTAACTTTAGAGTTTCGAATTTTATCTAAATAATTTTTAAAATGGCCATTGATATTCAGTAGAGCATAAGTGAGGCATATCATTAGGGTATTAGTACTTACCAATAGAAAAATTAAGTAAAGAACATCAAATTTTTTTGAACATTTTCTAAATTATCCTACCTTTATCTTTGAATTGTCTAAACTTTCATATGGACAAGTGTATTGCTACTTCTGTCCTTTATTTATTAATTTTTATTTTTATATTGTCCATTTTTTGATGTGAGTATCATTGCTTACTTAGGCAATGGTACCCGATTACTTGGTGGGAAACTAATATTTTTTTTTAATATTATACTACTATTGAGTATCTTAACCCTTAAGCTTTCTATTTGATCCATGTAGCGACTCTTGGGCTAATAACTTCCAAACCAATTGGCTTTAGAGCATTAGGTATAGAATACCCCTCAAGTTTACTAGCTCGAATCAAACAAGCTACGAGTTAAGACTAGCTTTACAATGAGCTTCTTTGTCCTTCCCATCTTCTGACGTGAAACTCAATGCTTGCTTAGGTAAGGAGGCCTAATTTCTCAGTGAAAAGTACTTGAAAACTATTTTATTTTAATAATTTTTTATATAAAAAAATATATAGTTATCCTACACAAGCATATAAAAAGTAGACTTTTCTTTGATGCTAGTAGAAAAAAAATTAAAAATACTTAAAGAAAAAATATTTTATGTTCTAGACTTAACTCTTTATCGAATTTTTTAATACTTAATTTTTCAATATCTCATAAATTCTCTAATCTAGGCATCAATTTTCTTTTAAAAATTCTTAGTTCAATTTGATTCTTAAGCATAATCGGATGTCTAAATACTAAATACTAACTTTTTTTGAAGACTTAAAAATTAAAAAAAAATTATTATTCTCCCCCCAACTTAATCGATATTATCCTTATTGGAGAAGAAAAAATAAAAGGTATTGTTGGTGCAGAATTTGGTTGACGTCGGATCGAGCTGGAGTTGAGGAAGAAGAGGTCACCATCAGTAACCTACAAAATAAAGTTTCATTCAGAGCTGGTGGTGGTGGCTCCAGTAGGATCCTTCGATGATCAAGTCAGCTCTTCTAACCAATAGAAATGGAGTGCTCAAGAAAGAATTCAGCAAAGTTTTGAGAGGGAGAAGAGAGCCTAGAGAAAACATATCTAAAGGGTCCTTTTTATAGATGAAGTCTGGAACAAACTGATAGTGATAGCCATAGCCGTCTGGTAGCTGGCCGCTAGAGGCCACATAGGATTTATCATGAAGAGGGACACCATCTATAGCAGACTGATAGTGACAGCCATAGCCATCTGATAGCTGGCCGCTCGAGACTGTAAGAGAGGGGCATCGCCCGTAGTAGACTGATAGTGACAGTCGAAGCCATCCGATACTGAGCTGCTTGGAACCACGTAGAGGGGTGAAGAGTTTTGTCGTATGTCAATTCCAGAGGAGTTCAGACTCCTAAAAGGAATTTGGTTAGAGGAAATCATCTAGAAAGAATGCTACTTAAAATCTAGAAGTAATCCATTAGAAAAATTCGAATGGAGTTCGACTGATGAAGAAGTCTAGAAGAAGTCTAACTGATGGAGAAGCTCGATTGAAGAAGAAGTCTGGAAGGAGTTTGACTCCTAAAGGAATTCGGGTGAAGGAGAAGTTCAGAAGGAGTTTGGCTCCTGAAGGAATCCGACTGAAGGACAAGTCCGAAAGGGGTTCGGCTCCTGAAGAAATTTGGCTGAAGGAGAAGTTCGAAGGGAGTTCGACTCCTAAAGAAATTTGATTGAAGGAGAAGTCTGAAGAGGGTTCGACTCCTGGAGAAATTCGATTGAAGGAGAAGTCTGAAGAAGGTTCGACTTCTGGAGGAATTTGATTGAAGGAAAAATTTGAAAGAAGTTTGATCATTGGAGGAGTTCAGCTGCTGGAGGAGTTAGGCTGGAGTTCGGCCACTGAAGGAGTTTGGCTAAGGTTCGACCGTTGGAGGAGTTCAACCACTGAAGGAGTTAGGCTGGGGTTCAGCCGTTGAAGGAGTTCGACTAAGGTTCGGCCGCTGAAAGAGTTCGGCTAGGATCCGACTGCTGGAGGAAGAATTTTTTATCGAAGCTCTTCCATGATTATCAGTTGCATTAGGCTAAGCATCAGGCTGGACTTCGATGGGAGCGGGGTTTATCCCCAATAATAGTCTCCCCACTCCCGAGTTCGACATTCGATGGAAGGGAGTATAAAAAAGATGACTGCCGAAGTTCTTTTTCGAACCCTGCATCCATTGAGGTTAAAGCTCGGGGGAGATCTTATCTCCTACCGAGGTTGAAGGAGATCTTATCTCCTATTGAGGTTGAAGCTTCTGAAAGCTTGAAGAAGATCTTATCTCCAGTCAAGGTTGAATGAAATCTTATCATCTGTTGACGTTGAAGCTCGAGGGAGATCTTATCTCCAATCGAGGTTGAAGGAGATCTTATCTCCTATTGATGTTGAAGCTCGGGGGAGATCTTATCTCCAGCCAAGATTGAAGGAGATCTTATCTCCTATTGATGTTGACATTGAAGCTTAGGAGAGATCTTATCTCCAACCGAGGTTGAAGGAGATCTTATCTCCTATTGACGTTGAAGCTCGAGAGAGATCTTATCTTCAACCGAGGTTGAAGGAGATCTTAACTCCTATTGAGGTTGACGTTGAAGCTAGGGGGAGATTTATCTTCAGCCGAGGTTGAAGAAGATCTTATCTCCTATTGATGTTGAAACTCGAAGAAGATCTAATCTCCAACTAAGGTTGAAAGAGATCTTATATCCTATTGAGGTTAACGTTGAAGCTCGAGGGAGATCTTATCTCTAGCCGAGGTTGAAGAAGATCTTATCTCCTATTGACATTGAAGCTCGAGAAAGATCTTATTTTCAGTCGAGGTTGAAGGAGATTTTTATCTCCTATTGACGTTGATGTTGAAGCTTGGAGGAGATCTTATCTCCAGCCGAGGTTGAAGGAGATCTTATCTTTCTATCGACGTTGAAGCTCAGAGGAGATCTTATCTCCAGTCGAGGTTGTAGGAGATCTTATCTCCTGTTGAGGTTGACGTTGAAGCTTGGAGGAGATCTTATCGCCAGCCAAGGTTGAAGGAGATCTTATCTCCTGTTGACATTGAAGCTCGGAGGAGATCTTATCTCCAACCGAGGTTGAAGGAGATCTTATCTCCTGTTGAGGTTGACGTTGAAGCTCAGGGGTGATCTTATCTCCAGTCGAGATTGAAGAAGATCTCATCTCCTATTAACATTGACATTGAAGCTTAGGGAGGATCTTATCTCCAGTTGAGATTGAAGGAGATCTTATCTTCTATTAATGTTGAAGCTCAGGGAAGATCTTATCTCGAGCCGAGGTTGAAGGAGATCTTATCTCCTATTGACGTTGAAGCTCGGAGGAGATCTTATCTGTAGCCAAGTTTGAAGGAACCATTGTCAGGGCCACTCCCCTCATCTCGTCTAAAATGAACGAGGTCTTCGACTTGCTCATGTTAGGATGAGGTTCTCCTCCTATTCCTAACATGGCCACTATTGATTGCTTCTTCTCTATCATCACATAGTTTTTGCACCAAGAAACAATAATACTGAAATGGAAGAGTTTTATTAAAAGAAAATTACTGATAGTACATCCTCAAATTTTTTGAATTTCAAGATCGTGGGAGTGTTGTTCCTCCAAGCTTCTTCTGGCGATAAGTTTCTGACCGGACGATTTCCTCTATTTCATACTGGCCTTTCCAATTTGGGGCAAGCTTCCCCTGGCTTTGAGGCTGAGAGATGGTGGCTCATCGAAGCACTAAGTCCCCTAGAGATAGTATTGATGATGCTGAGAGGTGGTCGATCTCCTTATTGTTCCTCCCTCATTGGTGGCTCTGGTTGCGACAGTGCCCTTGGCCGATCTTCTTTCGCTTTGGGCCGACATCTGAGAAATAGACCCAGCCAGCCTCTCCTGATGAGCTCTTTGATTTTATCTTGGAGCTGAATACATTCTTCAATATCGTGGCCGTGGTCATGATGGTAGAGGCAGTACTTACTTCGATTGTACTTATTTGGGAAAGATCATAATTCTTCTAATCTTGGTAGCTGATTCTTAATTTTCATCAGAACTTGAGTTTTAGGAGCATTAAGGGGGGCATAGTTGTGGAACCTTTTGGAGGAAGAACTTCTTCACATTCTTCTATTGGGGCCTCTTTAATGATGAGCTCGAGGAGGAGTTCGGGCTTGCTTGCGCTCGGAGGAAGTCCATGAGCGCGGTCGAACTTCATTCGGCCCTCTATCAGTGGTGGGTCTATTAGATTCGCCCACCCATCGCTCTCCTGTGGCTTTCTCATCCTTCAACTTGAAGGCTTCTTTCACTCGGGCATATCCCTCAGCCCGAGCTAGCAGATCGACAAAGTTTCTGGGATACATTTTCTCTAGGAAGAACAATAAATCATTCTTCTAAACGCCATCCTTGAGTGTGGCCATTGCAACAGACTGGTCTAGATTTCGAACCTCCAATGCAGCAGCATTAAACCGGATGACATAAGCCCAAATAGATTCTTCCTTCTTCTACTTGATATTCATCAGGAAATCCAAACCTCGGTGGGAATGCCGACTGCTAATAAAATAAGCTATAAACTGATGGCTCATCTGATCAAAGGAGAAGATCATACCCACTTCAATGTCGAGTATCAATTTCTTGCTGCTTCCTTTAAGGTAGATGGAAAGGCTCGACATAAGATGATGTCTGGTGCACCATGGAGCAGCATCATGGTCCGAAAGGCTTTCAGATGATCGATCAGATCAGATGTTCCATCATAGCTTTTAAATTAAAGGAGCTTAAAGTTCGATAGAATGGGCTCTTACATAATTTGAGAAGAGAAAGAAGGATCGGTGCAGACATCATCATGGTAAACGAGGGTGATGTGGTGGAGTCCCTCAATCCATCGGTTCATCTCTCATAGTTTCTGATCGAGGATATCAGCTCAATCGTAAATCTTGGAAGACTTTTGACTGTGGATGGAAATGGTCTCTTTTGAAAAAAAATCATGATCCAAGCAAGGATCCTCTGCTCTCTATTTTTCCTTCCTAGGAGTAATGGGTATGCTAGCCCAAGTGCTCCTCCTTGAAATTGATTCCTAACATCCCGATGGTGGATATCCTGATGGAACTGCCATCGAGGGTTGCCGCATGGCCTGCACCATTTCGGCGAGGCCTTGAACCCGCTACATCAGTAGGTTAAACTATTTCGAATCTACCATGGTCGTCGATGGAGAAGGAGGTTGAAGTATCGACGATGGAGCAGGGATAGATGGATCTGACCCAGATCTGATGGCAGAAGTGATAGATCTTCGGATAGTCATCTTCTTTGGAGGTATTTTTTGGAATTGAGGGAGAGGATGGAGATGAACCTTGAAGAAGATCTATAGGTCGACTGGGCACTTCTTTAAGAATAAGGGTACCTCAAAAATAGAGGATCCTTCCTCTAGCGCCAATCCTGTTGGTGCAGAATCTGGTTGATGCCAGATCGAGCTGAAGTTGAGAAAGAAGAGGTTGCCATCAGTGATCTGCAAAATAAAGTTCCATCCAGAGCTGGTGGTGGTGGCTCTGGTAGGATCCTCCGACGATCAAGTTAGCTCTTCTAGCCAACAGAAATAGAGTGCTCAGAAAAAAATTTAGCAGTTTTAGGAGGGAGAAGAGAGCCTAAAGAAAACGTATCTAGAGGATTCCTTTTATAGATGGAGCCCAGAGCAGACTAATAGTAACAGCTGTAGCCATCCGATAGCTGACCGCTAGGGGCCCCATAGGGTTTGTCATAGAGAGGGGCACCACCTATAGCAGATTGATAGTGACAACCATAGCTGTCTGGTAGCTGACCACTCGAAACTGTATGAGAGGAGCACCGCCCATAGCAGACTGATAGTGATAGCCATAGCCATCCGGTACTGAGCCACTCGAGGCCATGTGGAGGGATGAAGAGCTTTGTCGTATGTCAATTTTAGAGAAGTTCGGACTTCTAAAAAAAATACGGCTAAAGAGGATCATCTGGGAGGAATGCTACTTGAAATCTGAAAGTAATTTGCTTAGAAAATCTGGATGGAGTTCGACTGATGGAGAAGTCCAAAAGAAGTCTGACTAGTGGAGAAGCTTGACTGAAGGAGAAGTCCAAAAGGAGTTCAGCTCCTGAAGAATTCCGACTGAAGAAAAAATTTGGAAGGAGTTTGGCTCTTGAAGAAATTCGATTGAAGGAGAAGTCCAAAAGAGGTTCGGCTCCTAAAGAAATTCGATTGAAGGAGAAGTTCGAAGGGGTTCGGCTCTTGGAGGAATTTGACTAAAGAAGAAATCTGAAAGAAGTTCGACCACTGAAGGAGTTCAGCCGCTGAAGGAGTTAGGCTCGGGTTCGACCGCTGAAGGAGTTCAGCTAGGGTTTGATTGCTGGAGTAGTTCGACTGCTGGAGGAGTTAGGCTGGGGTTTGACTGCTGAAGGAGTTTGGCTAAGGTTCGACCGTTGGAGGAGTTCGATTGGGGTCTGACCGCTGGAGGAAGAATTTTCAATCGAAGCTCTTCCGTGATTACCAATTGCAATAGGCTAAGCATCAGACTGGACTTCGATAGGAGCGGGGTTTATCCCCAATAGGTGTAATAAAGAAAAAGAAAAAATACACCTGACTTAGTATGTTCTCATGGTCCAGCACGTGCCTTTAAAAATTTGGGCTCTTCCTCCAACTTATTCAACATGTTCTAAAAAAATAAACTAAAAAGATAAATTAGATGAAAGAACTAAATATTGGATTGTCTTCCAACAAGCGCTAAGTTTATCGTCTTCAGCCAGATACAATGCAGCTTATTATGCTGTGTCAAATATTGGATTGATAAATTTCAATGATTTTGGATTGCCAATCTTAGGAAGATAATTTATGATCCCTTTATTAATATATTTATTTTTAATTTTGGGAACATAGTTTGTGATCCCTTTTTCAGATCCTTGTTTATCAAGAATTTCTCCTATTTATTCTTCTAAAATACTCATGAATGGAGTTTTGAAGTTAGGAGTTAAGTTTAATTCAATGGATACTAGAAGGATGACTAAAGGCGATTTTAATTCTGGAGATAAATTAATATGATCTTACTTAAATAACTCTATTGACTTTTCATTGTATGTCTCTCGATTTTTATGAGAAGAATCAATTTTTAGGATTGAAGGGAACAGGATATTAGGTTTATAGGACTTTGGTAAATCATCCACTCTCTTCTCTCCTTTGTCAGTCTCATTTAAATTGAAACCAACATCAGTACCGATTTCAGGCTTAGATTCTTCTATGTGGTTAGTCTCAGTATGAACCTGTTCCTTTAAATTTTTATTTTGGCTAGCATCAATACTTGCCTCTCTCACCTGATCTTAGAATAGGTCCATAGGAATCCTATAACTTTTAAGTTTAGAAATTACTTTGGCATTCTCAAATTGAAGATTCTTAGGTGGAACATTAGATTGATAATTTAGTCCAGATGATTGGTGGACAATGGGTGGGTTGTTTATAGAATTTGCAATTGGTAGGCTCGGCAATTAACCTAGTTCTCTCCTCATGTTAGATTCAGCTAGTTGTCCAATTTGAGCTTCTAGCCTAGCAATAGATTACTGTTGAGTCAAAATTAATTGTTGAAGTTGGTTAAATCTATCGTCAGCTAAATTAGTCTAATGAGGAGGTAGATATAATGGCTGATTATAATGCAATAGCTAAGTGGATTGACTAGACTGACCATTATTATAGGCATAATTTTGATATTGGGGTCTATTTTGATAGTTTTGGATTGATAAAATTTAGGTCTGAGCCTGAGTCTGTTGAGGTATCTAAGAAAAATTAGAATGGTTCCTCCAATCTGGGTTATATGGATTTGAAAAAGGATCACTAACAGGCTTGGAATAGCCTTGAGCAGCTTGAATTTGTTCTTGGATAATAGGAAGAAACTGTGCAGCCATAAGACAGTCACTCACATGATGGATTGGGCTAGCATAGATTGAACAAATCTCCTAGTAATTAGAAGATGATGTGAATTATGTAGGAGATTGTTGACTTAGGGTTAGGACTTGATCTAATTTCTAAGAAAAAAGATCGACTGTATCTAATTTTTATGCTATCAGGTTCAAGTCAGCCTTAGAATTAGATTTTGGGTCATAAATTTCTGCCCACTTTTGATAGAAAGATAACGAAGCATGATTAATTGAGTTTTTACTCAGGATTTTAAACAAAGTATTGGCTTCATCCTCACTCTTGTTCATGAATGCACCTCCGTATGATGCATCTACCAATTATCTATATTGGTCTCCTAAATTCTCATAAAAAGCTTGAACTATTTGCCACTTAGATAGACCATGGTGTGGGCATTTTCTAATAAGTTTCTTAAGTCTCTCCCATGACTCATGAATTTGTTCTCCTGGAAGCTGAGCAAATCCAGTGATAGCTCGTCTCATAATATTGGTTCGACCTATGCGATAAATTTTTTTAAGAAATTTACTTTGCAATTCAGCCCAAGTTTTAATTAGTCTCCCTATTAGGCCAATCCAGTACTTAGCTTTACTTTTAATTATAAAAAAAATAAAATTAATCTAAGGATATTCTTAGTTAAATTTTGAATCCTCATCGCAGAGTAGATTTCTAAAAACTCATCCAGATGCTTATAAGGATCTTCGTTGGTGCTTCCATAGAAAGATGGGAGCATTTGGATTATGGTTGGCTTGATCTCATAGTGGGTAGCATGAATTTCAGATAATTGGATACAAGTCGATGGATTATAGGTGGAAGAAATAAAGTATTCATTCATCTGCCTATGTAGTTCTCTAAAATTTTCAGCCATTTGGTTATTAGGTTTAATACGATTTAGCCATATAATTTTATGATTGAGTTCAACTAGGTCAGGTAAAGCGATTTCCTACTATGTATGTATTAGTGCAATCCTAACGTGTAGTTAAAAAATTTTTTAAATTTTTTTAATTATTTTTAATATTTTAATATTTTTAATTTTTTAAATATTTTTAGTTTTTTTTATTATTTTATTTATTTAATTATTATTTTTAATTTAATTTAATTTTTATTTTTGATATTTTTTTATTAGTTTAATTTAATTTAATTTTAAATTTAATTTAATTTTTATTTTATTTTATTTTATTTTTGAAGGAAAAAAGGAGAAAAAAGAAAGAAGAGGTCTTAAGAAGTCCTAAAGCTAAAAAGAGAGAGAAGAATTAGTTTAATTAGGTTTAATATTGATTAGCAATCAAGTTGGTCAATCAATCCTAACTAAGGACTATCCTAAATTTAGACAGCTCCTAACTGTAAAGTCACCTTCAAGTCCTCCAAGTGTAGGATTAGCCAATCAACTGATCAGGTAAGTGTAAGATCGGTGGAAGTCCCTCCGTTGCTTACCTTAGATACTAATTATACTTGGTTAGGTAAGCTAATGAAATCAATTAAATAACCACCTTTCTTTAGGCTCAGTCATCCCTGAACCACTTTTCTTAGACACCAGTTAAGTTGACTAACCCTAATCCGATCCAACTTTTAGGATTTCTTATCCTAATGAGCTCAAGTTCCTAAAGCTGATGTCTAATTAATTTTAATTTAAAGACTTAGATCAATGCAGAATATTGGTTGGTTGTTTGTGAGCCAAGGAAGGGTGATCAAATCCCCATCTTTTCTTATTTAATTAGTATTGCCGTTAAGTTGATTTAAAGATGCATGTGCATAATCACTTTCAACAAGGGGTTCTATGCAACTTAAATTAGATGCATGCAATTTAATTAAACTTGAAGAGTTTACCTTGTCTCCAGTGATCATAAAAAAAAATAAAAATAAAACTAATATGATATATGCTCTAAGCAATTAGGATTTTTAATCTTATCATGAAGCTTATAATTAGATTTAAGTGGATATTTATTTTAAATTAATTTGAAAATAAAAAAAAGAAAGAGATCTAAGGTTAGGATTGATCTCACCAAATAAGATTAGATGATTTGCTTTCCTTATTTTTTTCTTCTTTTATCTTTTTTCCTACAAACTAAATAAAAAAAAAGTTAGTAAGCAATATTTATAAAAAAAATTATTTATAATTAATTTATAAAAAAATTAAAAAAATTAACAAAAAAAATAGCATCTATTTCTTCCTCGACAACGATGCCAAAAACTTGATAGAAGCGTGATATTGTCGTTAAGACACCATATTTATCAGTTTAATCTGATTTCTTAAAATAATTAAAAATAGGTAGAAAGTAGTTAGTCAAGTCGAATTCACAGGGAAGGCAGTGCTTTAATTTAAAATCTTTGATTTTTGAAAAGAAAAAAAATAATTTAAAAATAGAATTTGAAGTCAAAATTTAGAAATTAAAATTGTAAAGTAAAAATTAAATTATGTAGAGAAATAAATTTGGTACTAAGATCTACTAGTTAGATCTTAGCATCTACTTGCATAAAAATAAAAAGCAATTAAAAGTAAAAAGCAAGAATTAAAATTATAATTAAAAGTAAAAAACATGAATTTAAAGTGCATAAAAAAAATTTGCATTAATTTAAAAGTTCATAATTTAAATACATAAAATTTAAAAAGAAAAAAAATTAAAAATTAAAATAGGTTGATCTCTGATCTTGGATCGGTATTGGCAGAAAGATGGTGTAGAAGTTTAGCTCTTCCTCCCGGCACCAATTGCCTTGAAGCAGCTGTTAACCAAAGCCTGGCTCTATCCTATACCAAAGCTTCACCTTAACCGAAGATAATGAATTCTGGAGGCCTAGGGTCTTATTTATAGGTGTTAGAGAATTGGAGGATTTATTGCTAGGCAATGTAGGACTAAGGAGAAATATAGATCCATGTTTGTTAAAGAAAATAGCAGAAAATTGTTGGATCAAAGGTCATGTGAAGTCTCTATGTGTTCTGGCCATCAGATAGTGATCCAAGGCTTCAAAAAATACCAAAATTTGATGTGTATAAGCCCAGATTAGGTCGAATTAAGTTCTGACCATTCGATCACATTAATCAGGAGGAAATCTAGCCATTGATCGAAGTTCTAGGTGTTTTAATCAAGTTGGGAGCTTTCTGGATTGTCGGATCATTGCCTGGAGCACTGTCCGCCATCCGATCGTGCATCTAGTGAAGTCTGAAACCAAATCAAGCAAGGAATAAATAGCAGCCATTGGATCATCTTCTAGGCTAAATCTGGCCGTTAGATCAAATACTGGATGGCTCCTGACCGTCGGATTGCGCTATATGAGAGCTAGGAAATCGAATCAAACCTGAAAACCACCCTGACCATTGGATTTGGACTAGCATCAGTCTAGACTGTAGGATGGCACAATTCCTGTAGCTATGGACCGCATAGACCGACTGCACCACATACCACAATGAATCAGCACTTGTCTTTGCCACTTGAAATGACGAAAATACTCCATGAGCCATGATAGATTTTTTATAAACCCTTTAAGGGTCTAGGTCCACCACATGGCAGGCTCCGATTGGCTGACCTCTACTAAGCTGGCGATCCACGCCTGGATCGTAGATCGACTGATCAGCTTCTATGACTGAGTCGACTTTGACAGCTTGGCTTGGCTTAGTGGCTTGGCTTGCGGAGCCGACTGAGCCATTTTTTTTATTTTAATTATTTTTTTTTAAATTTATATCTGATCCATTTTAGCTCCGATTTGCTTCAAACTTATTTCATTATGATTAAAAAATTGAGCTCTTTTCATTGATAATAATATTTTATTTTTTATTTTATTATTTTTTAATTATTTTTAATCAATAAAAATATTAATTTCTCAAAAATATGTATAAATTAATCATTAATTTTTAAAAATAAATATAAATTAATTGATAAATTAATATTTTTATTGATAAATTTATGGTACTTATTAGCAACATTAAGGGGTACTCTTGAGCAATCCTTTCTTACCGAACTGGGGGGACAGACACCATCAGTCCTTAATAGAATGATGGCGCTTAAGTATGAAAAAAGTCTGGAACAAAGAAATTGTAGGACGAACCTCGACTCAAAGATAAAAAGCAAGAAATCTTATAATCAATCTGAAGGAGTTCGGGATGATAGAGGCCAGAGATATGTCAAGAAACGAAAAAGGGCAATCACGAAAGAAGAGATTGGAAATCATAATTTAGCACAGAGAGCCTTTTGTACAAATAAAAGCGACCTAGAGGAGGGGCACAAGCTCTATCACTCGACTTAGGAAGCTCCAGTTTGTACTCTAGAGGAACTTTGTACTGAATCCAGATTAGAGAAAGATCTTCAGAGGAAAGGAAATAGGAAATGGTTTCTAGGACAAAAGTTAGATGAGGTACTTCTCCAAGCTTAGCTCCTTCCCTAGGATAGAGATTTGCGGAGCTCGAACCGAACGAGCTCTTAGAATCGCTAAATCGAGATATCTCAGAAGTATTTTTGGATCGAACAAAATCAGAGAAAACACACTAGAAATCGAAAGAAATAGGCAAAAGAAGAACAATTAACCCTTCCGTAAAAACTCTTGAAGGATGAAAAATGAAAGAAAAATAAGAAAATACGAGAAAAGAGTTAGAATGCTAACCTAAATTGGATAAGGGGTTGGTGGTGCTACCGGAGCGATGAAGAAAGGATGGAGGAGGCATTGAAAATCAAAGAGACCACAGAAGAAATGGAATGGGATGCTCGGACTTGAGGAAGACGAAAGGCAAAGAAGAAATAGAGAAGGATCAGAATAGGGGAAGAAAAGGAGAAAAAGATGCTTAAATAGTCCGAAGAGCCTCAAGGTGGTTATGATTGCAAATCAGCTACGTTAAACCCCATGCCTCTGCATGTCCATCTCATCATGGCAACGGCAAATGTCTGACAAAACTTTTATGGTGCCATCCATTCGAGCTCTACGTCGAAGAAAATTTTGGAGGTCGAGATTGCTTCGAGTCATTTAGTATTAAAGAGGTTTCTTTGCCAGTTCGAATGGGCCAGAACTTTTCATTTTTCGAAGGCGAAAAGTCAAAAAGGACTTCGACAGTCTCAAATTTTGATACTTTCTTCGTCCAAACTTCAAACTCGAAAATAAGGAACAAATGTTGGGGGTAAAATAGCTTCCACCAAAGTTCAATTGGATGTTCGATCTTGGTAGTGCCATCTATAGTTGTGATAGCCAAGTTCGAAGCTTAGTCAAGTTGATTTCCTGGTCCAGATAGATTCCAGAAGATCAGCCTTCAAATCTTGCGCACCGACTGACCCTCTCAACGATAATTCCTCTAGTTCCCTCTTAATGATAGCAAACCTTGCCAAACCATATTGTGAATCTCGGCCAGACGAGTTTGGGTAGTGAAGAAAGTTTGCCATTTAATTGGCTCCAACCTTCAGTCCAAGGCAGTCAGCAGCTGTCTCACAGATATGGGTCTTCTTCACCATCCAAATTTGGCTAATGGCCAACCTTGGAAATCGGCTAAACTCCTCTACTCCACTCCATCAATAGTGAATCTTGCCAATGTCACATTAAGGACCTCAGTCGAACGAGCTTGAGTCGGCAAGAGGATCTTGCCATCAATTAGTCCGATCTTCAACTTATAAGGGGTAGTAGCAACTTCACAAGCATTGAAACTCGGTATTTCTCCATCCTAACATGAGTTCTAGCCAAATTCCATCAGAATGACCAGAACATCTTCAGTATAGTCTAAAGTACAGAACCTGCTGTGCCCATCCAACCTTCAATTCTTCGAACTAGAATACCTGCGCTTGATTCTCGGCTGATCTTAAAGGCGGTCGAACTCTTGAAAGCTATCAAAGATAGCTCCATTAAGGTTCAAATACAGAGCCTAATCTAAGAGCCCGTTATCCACAACTTAGGAGCCGACCTTCAAGCTCAGTTGAATTGACCTCTGACTCCAAATTTTAGCATGAATACTACACTATCTAGCTTGAAAATCTTTGATCTTCAGTCCAAACTTTAATAAACAAAATCGAACCGCCAGCAAGTCGTGACAAATGATAGCCCACTCTCCATAATAAACTTCAGGTGGTCCAAACGGCCTTCTAACATTTTGTTATGACTGTCACTATTTTCTGTTATAGACTCCGTCTATATAAGAGATATATAAGGGATCCTCCAGCTCTCTAAGCTCTTCTCTTTGCTTTAATTCTCCTGTGTACTTTATTCTTATTGGTTAGGAAGCTAACTTGATCGTCGAAGAATCCATGCTGGAGCCACTCATCTCTGACCCAAACTTTATTTTGCAGGTCTCTTCAACTCGATCATCTCCTCCACCTCGATCATCTCCTCCACCTCTAGCAAACTTCGACGGCCATCCATTATTTACACCAACATCATATTCTGGAAAACAAGCCTAGTCCAAATAATAACTTTGGTTCCATTTGTACTGAATTAATTCTGGATCGTTTCCTGATTGGAAGCAGATGAATTCATCCACTTGCAACCCTAATGATGATATAGAATTTACCATTTTCTCCCCAAAATATTTGGGTTTAGAACATTGTGTTTTAATCAGATGAAGTGTGAAAGGATCAAACGGTGACCATATGTTGGCCCTTCTGATGAGATAGATGAGAGAATATTAAGATGATAATCACTATTTATCCACATATCGGTCAGGCTTAGCATACCGAGGATATCAATTAATTGTTTTAATGGCCATTGTGGCCACCATTGTTTTAGTGATGAAATCTTTATTTATATTCATTTTTCTTTGGTAAATATGGATATAGATATTAAATAGATGTTAAAATTTTTATTCATATCTAGACAAAATTCAGATATAAAATCAAAATTGGATGGATATTATCTGATTCACTTTCACCTCCAACACCCACAATTTATCACACCAATCCCCTCAGTCACCGTCAGCAGGCTATGCAATACAAGGTTGGAACTTCTTTAGCATCCAATTACCCCACCAGGGAAACTCATGCGATTGTTATATATTGTGATCTTAACCAGTTTCTTATTTCAATACTTAACCAAACTCCTAAGCCATTGCTATTTACAGATCTATGAATGTGAACCCAAAAGCATCAAGCTAGACCTCTCCACATGTCACTGCATGTTCCTCTCTTTTTCCAATAGCCTGCTGGTGCTAGAATAGGTAGTGTGCAAGAGATATGCAAATGAAAACATAAAAGATTTAGCCCTGACTAGCATTGCTAAAAAGAAAGAAAATTGAGGAATAGCATATGATAGAAAAAAGTTAACCTGGAGTAAATGGGCTAACTTACTCCTACCTTTTGCTCCGGATTAAATCAGTCCACCCTATAAAGTGGAGTAATCCATTCCTAGGTTAAATGGAGTAAACAGATTTAGAAGGCGAAAAAATTGCGTAACAACTTTTCAGAAATACCCATTTCATCACTACCAAAAGAAAAATACCCATCTCATCATTCTGAAACAATGGTTTAATCCAAGTGTTCCGATAAAAGTTCAGCTCAAAGGGGGTGGAATAATGGCTCTTACAACCTTTGATCGTGAATTTCAAAACACTAATTAAAATCCCTAAATATGTCAATGTACAACAAACTCTGCCTTCTACCATCAACAAGGTCCTGGATCAAAGTCCCCTATTTTGAAACTCTCCATCTTCCACACAACTTCCATCTTAACACTCTAAAATGATGTAATCTTAGTATCTAGTCAAGGTAGCCTCTTATTTCTGTTTACATAAGCAACCACCACAACCTATCTTCCATCACCTAGCCCTCTAACTGGATCTTCATTCCAGGTCCTTCAATTTGAGTTTCAAGTACATGACTTGGTCAAGATTTCCTCAAATCTTTGTTGCATGCATCTTGATTGCCCACAACTATGTATACAACACTTGTGTCCATATTATTGCCTGAACATCAATTTTTCTTTCACATGAATGACTCAACCAATCTTACATTACATAATCTCCATTTGAATCTTCTTTCCAGATCCTTTGACACAGATTCAAGCATGCCCCTCCTTCAAGGCCTCCTTGGACCTTTGCTGCACATACATCTAACTGCTTTGCACTTGGAATAGAAAATTTCTGATCATATTATTTTCTAAACCTCACACATTTCTGCTTAAGACAACGACCAACCACCAAACCAATGTCCTATTACCTAATCCCTAACTGAACCTTCTCTTAAGGTCCTCTAACACCACTTCAAACAACTAACTCGTTTAAGGCTTCCTTAGACCTTTGCTGCATATGCATCATGATTGCCCACGACTTCTGAATAGAAAATATCTGGTCATATACTCTATAATTTGCCTTCAAAAGCATACTAGTTACTCACCACTCCAGAAGTGTGTTGGCATTTTGTCCATGCCATGTTACCACAATGTATATAAAAGTGCCTCCATTATCTTATGATACACAAGCAGAATATATCAAAATATCCACTTTAAGGAATCCCCATGCCAGAGACTTGCCTTACATCTTTCATCTATATCCAAAGAAGAATGAGGTTATGCTTAAGTGATATTCACCAATCTATATTAAATCACCTACTATTAAAATGGATACTTATAAAATCTTTCTCATTTACAAGTAGTTATATGCTTTGAGATCACTCAGCTTACTAACTGCTAGAGATACATCTAGAAGCATCAATAATCAATTTAATTAAAAAGCCGTGTGCAACAAGATGGAATCTAAAGGTTAGACTGTTGCTGTCAGCACACCTGCAAATAAAGACTCGCAATCGATAAGCCAGAAATAGGTCTAGAATGTGATGGCACTTTCTTTGATCATGTCCACATATTCAGTAGGCTCATCTAATCATCACACTTTCACATAAAACATTTACATGTGCATACCGGATAGCTTTCCTAGCACACATCAAACTACCTTTCCAAATCTAGGAAGTGCTTTTTCCAATATCTCATATCCTACGGAAAAAGGATTAACAAATAGAGAATGAAGAACTACAGTAGCAAATTTGCAAGAACCAGATTTCCTATTCTTCTTCATGTATATCGACTTCATGAATGATCAACTCTTTAATTGTCAATGAAGCACAGAGATAATAAATTACCAATGCAAATGATAGGAAAATTCTGTCAAGCCATTCTAACTTGAGAAACTTTTTGACCATATGATTTGCTAGGGAGCCAAGTGAATTAAGATTATAGCATAGGAAACTAGATTGATCAACACTGATCGAAATGGAATCGCAAAAAGCATAGTATCTGAAAAAACCAAAAAGCAAAATTGATCAAGTGTAGCTTCTTATAAAGGTTGAGAAAAGATGCGCACCAATACAAAATTTTGACAAGGTGACAAGAAAGTAAGATTGAAGATCCAGAATAAAGATTGACAATTAAGGTAAATTTCCAGCAGATTAACATAAGTTATTCTCAATGGGCAGCATCACAAAAAAATCATTCATGGACTGGATTGCTTGATACCTTTCGTATGTCAAAAAAAAAAAAAAAAAAAAAAAAAAAACACCTTCATCATTTCACCAAACTGTACGAAATTCAATGAATTTTATAAGCATTAGATGTCATGGCTATGAATATCAGCAGATGTTAGCCTCCCTCCAATTGATATGCAAGCTTAGCAACACTGTCATACATCACAGGTAAGAAAAACTAGATTTTCCAGTTTAATGGAGAACATTTGTCATTCACAAGTAAAAAAACTGTACACCACTTCTTGTCATATGAGAAAACAAAGAAAGCATCCTTTCAGCATAACTAAATCTTATCTACAGAGACCACTCCAAACACGCTTGAAAAATTAAGAAGTAATTCTTGAGATAATCACACGATTGCAAGAGGGTAAAAACCAACTTGGCGATGTTCGCATGCAACTCAAATAACAACACGGGCTAGTCCAGAACTAAAATAAATATTACTATTGAATATATACACAAATGACAGCTGTTCTCAGCCCTTCTCTTCCTCCAGTTCATCGTTTACGAAAGTTTTAGACCACAGCAACCAAAGAAACTGAACTGAAAGAAAACTCACAGAAAGGAGAGGATTTTATAAATAAAAGGGAAAGAAAAAGAAAAGAAGGAAAAAAGGAAAAAGAAAAAGAAAAGCAGCATTGTTTTAAATGTTCTCTATACCTTTAAACAAAACAAAGAAGATCTAACATGCTACCATAAATTACTAAAAGTATGGCAGCTTAAGCATCAAGGTTTCTCTCTCTCTCTCTCTCTCTCTCTCTCTCTCTCTCTCTCCTTTTTTTTTTTTTTTTGCCTGTGAAGAATCAGCTGCTCCCCATCGACCTAAGCTCCTCAAGTTTCGATTTTACCTGCTCACGAACAAGCTCCATCCGCTTCAAGTACACCTCCAGCTCCAAAATCTGCTGCTTTCTCCACTTCTCATCCACCTGGACCGCCCCTGAGCTGCCCGCACCGCTCAGCAGAAGAGGATTCGGCGCAGCTCCCCCGTCACCAGCCCCTCCCGGGACGCATGGCCCTCCAATGGCATGTTGAAGCAGCTCCTTGAACAAAGGCAAGAGGCAGCTCTTCACCGTCTGCTCGATAAGACTAGCATTCGGGATCGGAGCGGACGAACGTGGCGTCTGCTGTACGACGGGGACAGAGACCACCGGGGTGGCCACGGCAACCTGCATCTCCCGCGCCACCTCCCCCTCCGATCTCTTTCTCCGAGACCTCGACATCATCTGATCGGAGCTCAGTACGACGTCCTCGGCGACCTCGACGGGGACAAGGTTGCTTCTTTCTTGAAGCTGGGAGGAGATGGGCGCATTGCAGGAGTCCCGGTTGCGGGTCCTCTTGAAGCTGGGGCTCCAGATCTTTCGGGCGATCTCGAAGGTGGCCTTGTCGTGGGGGCTCTTAAAGACGGACTCCTTCCCAGCCGCGATCCGGCTCACCATGTTGCGGTACTTCTTCTTCAGGCGGCGGAGCTTCTCGACCAGTTGGTTCTTGTTGAAATCAAGCTGAAGCTGGCTCTTGATCTGGTCGTAGAAGGGCCCCGTGTCGTGCTGGTAGTTGGCGTGCGTCGTCCCCCGCTGAGACGTGAACTCCAGAAACCCTTGCAGTATCGTGATCTCGTCCGCGTCCGTCCACAGCTTCTGGAAGATCCGCCGTGACTCGTCGTACGCCACCGCCGGGGGCTTCCTCTCCTCCACCAGCGGGGAAATTCTCTGCCGCTTTCCGTCGGGAGAGGCCACGAAGGCAACGCCCCAGCCCCCGCCGGCGGCGCCGTTCTGGGGCATGGGAGAGGAGGCGGAAGGATTTGGCTTAGGGTTGGGGACGACGGAGGAGGAGGAACGAAGTATTTGCTGGTCTGCCGCAGCGGCGGGGGGCGGAGGGGGAGGCAGCGCCGCCAATTGGCAGTCGACGACAACGACGTCGTCGTACTCCTCGGAGTCGACACCATCGTCGGAGTCGTCGGAGTCGTCGTCTTCGTCATAGACGGCGGCGTCGCGCTCGTCGTCTTCAGCGGTGGACGCCATCGTCGTCCTGGTCTCGGCTTCTCGGAGAAAAGTGAGGACCGGAGACAAATTGGATTAGGGTTTCGGGGAATTGGGTGCGATTTGTTCGGGCATTAGGGTTAGCGTTCGAGTTGGAGACGGGGTGGTTGGATAGGGGCTCGAGAGAGAGACGTTGAAGGTGGTACCGGTAAGAGTCTAGATGCACCAGGAATTGATCTGGAATAAGACTGTGGCCGTTGGATATGGACTTGATGGTCACAATGGGAAGTCGGTTCGCGGGTTGGGCGTACCTAAATAAAAGGGTTAAGGTCTCAAGGAAAAGGCCGGGGGCGGCGAATCCGGTGGGCGGATGGCTGATGCTAGCGGACGGGAGTGGGCTTTCCGTCTGGCGTCCGGGTAGAGATCTGGAATCGTTGAATCCGTCAATGGCGTGCAAGGAAACAATCCTCTCTTTCTATCTTTTTTTTTCTCTTTTTTTTTTTTTTTTTTTTTTAATATTTTTATAGAGAAGAAGCCTCTTTGAACTAAGCCACTTGTACCCAAAAAAATAAAAAACAAAAAAGAAAAAAAGAAAAAAAAACTAAGCCAGTTGAGGCTCCGCTCGAGGAATAATAGAAGGGTTAGATCGGCAGGATGATTTTTATGAATAATAAAAATTTCCATTTGGCCATAAACAAAGCGGATGATTTCAATATCTTATTCAGTGTTGACATTCATCTTAGTGCTAAATCATCGGATGGTTTACCAAGTTTGGATCTGCTTTTGCTGAAATTATTTATACCTTTGCATTACAGTGGGCATCTTATGCAAGCAAGGTGTATCTTCATATATTCAATTTGTAAAACATGAAGTTCATCATGTCAACGATGAATTATGACTATCCTCTTCTTATGGTAAGTTCTTTTTCATAATATCTTGCATCTTCTTATGGTACGACGACGTATAACCCTCATTAGCAGATATTGATATGTCAGCATATAACTTTTAGTAAGAGAGTATCAATATGCCAATATATAATCCTCATATGCAAGATATCTATATAATAATATGTAATCTCTCTTGGCAGTATTGGTGCAGAAAATAAATGGCCATCGGAGATTGTTGGGGATAAAAGTTAGTATCTCACTAGTGGAACCTACAAAACACAGTCCTAGCCGGAGGTGGATGGCTCCGATGTGAACTCTCCGATGATCAAGTCAGTAATCTACCAATAAAAATGAAGTACTCAGAAGATTAAAAATAAGAAGAGTACTTCGAGAAGAAAAGCATATCTTGAGGGTCTTATTTATAGATGGAGCTTGTAATAGATTGATGGTAACGGCCATAACAAAATATCATAGGTCATTCGGACCGTTCAGAATTTGTTACAGAGAGTGGGCTGTCATTTGTCATCATATGCTGGTGATTGGATATCATTTATTAAAGTTCTGACCAAAGATCAAATACTTCTGAGCTCGATTATAGGTCACTTGATCTAAGGTTATGCCATTGGAGCTAAGGATTGGATGAATTGAGCTTGAAGATTATTCTTTGGATTAAGAGTGATGAAATTATAGATTAGATTCCTGACTTGGACTATAACAGGACTGCTTCAACTATTCTCAGGAATTTGGTTATCTTCGATGTCGACCAGTGATGAAAGTTGGTATCTTGATCTGAAGCTTTATTGTAAAAGTTGAGATCAAAAGAAAATAACTGGGGGGTCGGTTACGTGAACTAACTCCATAATTGAGATATTAAGGCTGGCTAAGTTTGGGAGTTAAAATAATGTTGAATTCCTTAATTGAAACCGCGACGAAGTTGCTTTAGTTGTTTTGATGAAGTTCGATCAGTACTTAAGATTGGTCAATAATAAGGGTCGGATCTAGCTAAGATTCAATGTTGCGGAGCGACTGTCGCCTCTCCCGAATTGAAGATCAGAGTCAAATACTTATCAAATCTCCATACTAAAGCTAATCCAGCTAAAGTTCGAGATCAGGTTTAGTGAGATTTGCTAATGCGATGACACCTCTATAAAGTCTGAACTAAAGGTCAGAGTAAAGATGCTTGGCCATCTAATGCAGACATCAAAGCCAATAGATACATGGATTTAAGAGATCGGATATGAAAGGGTGCGAATTCAGCCTGATTATACTAGTTCTACAAGATTCTGACATTGCTGAGCTAGAATGGCCATAACTTTGTTATCTAGTGTTAGAATCCTTATTATGACCCCAGTCTGGAAATCTCTTTTCAAGCCTTACAGGCCTGATTGCTTTGCCATTACTGAAAATATTGGGGTCAAATTATATTGTCTGATAGGTCTATGATAGTGCAGAAGTTTACCAAGAATCCTAATTCGAGTAAGAGTCTAGTTTTTTAGTTTGTTTTGTTTTGGTTGTTTTGATTTTATTTAGGATTTCTTTCATGACTTTGTTTAGGATTCCATTTAGCTTTTGAATTAAATTTTTTGCTCTATAAATAGAGGTCCTTGGCCTTCGTTGTAGGAAAGTCAATTTCGAGCAAGTGAAATAAAATTCGAGAGAAGAGATTTCTTCCTCTTTCTCTTGTTTCGTGCATCTTCCATCCTACTTTCCCAATGAATGCCATGCTATAGGCTACATCAGTTGATATTAGAGCCTTTTAGATTCATGAGCAGTAATTCTTTCCTACTATTTAGATGGTTGGCAGCAGTCGCAAGAAGAATCAACCCATGAATCAACCAGTAGCCCATGAAGAAATTACGCAATGAGAATGGGACCTGATGTTGGAGTGTGAAGATTTGAGGAGACAATTGGTGGATCTAACTGTGTCTTACGTAGTTGGAAACTAGGGATGTGAGATCTAAGGCAGAACCTAATGATCACATATCTGAAGGAGAGTTTTTAGATTTCGAAAATTCTTTTCACAAGGATCTTCCCATATGCTAATGTGAGGGTTGTGGAGAATTGTTTGAGTGATCAATCCATTGGTTTGACTCAATCAGAGTAGATTTATTTGAATATTTGGATAGTCTACAAATAGAGGTATTTCTTGATTGGTTGGATTAGATTGAGTGCATCTTCGAATACAAAGGGGTTCCTAACGACAAAAAAGTAAAACTTATTGCCCTTAAATTGATTGGTCATGCTTCTGCTTGGTGGCAGCAATTGAAGAAAACCCCAAAGCGCTAAGGCAAATCAAAAATTCAAAATTAGAAAAAGATAAAGAAGGTGTTGAGGGAGCAGTTTCTACCGTTCAACTATATCCAAACCTTATAGCAACGCCTATAGAATCTTCAATAAGGCCCCAGATTTGTTGATGAATATATAGAGGAGTTCTATTAGTTGGTAGCGAAAAATGATCTGACTGAGAGTGAGGAGCAGATGGTCGTGCGATACCTCGGAGGTCTATGACAACAGATCCAAGATGCCCTATGGCTTCACACCATATGGTCAGTCAAAGAAGCATACCATAGAGTTATGGTGGTTGAGGAGCAATTGCGGTGAAGACCTGTTCCCCGACTTGAACCTCCCCTACGTAGCAATCGAGCACGAGCAGCTAACAATCAAAGGGATATGCGGCGCAACCCTACCCCAGCCCTTACCCCCCTTGTTCGTATTACTGATACAAGGCCTCCAAGATCAGTTCAAGCTAGATCTTCCATGATTAGATATTTTAATTATGGTGAAGTTGGGCATATCCGAAACGAGTGCCAAAAATCTGCTAGCCATCCTGGGAAATAGCTACTGATTGAAGAAGAAGAACCTGCTGATGAAGAACAAGAACCTACATATGATGATGTTAGATGTGTGCCCTAGAAGTCTGATTGACTAAACACTTGTAATACACTTCTAAGGATAATTTTATAATTTTAATTATAAATTAATAAAAATATTATTTTCTATCATAGTGTGTATTTAAAGTATCTGTGATACATTCTTTGAGTTAATGGTAATGACAATTCATATTTTCCAGAGTTGAAAATTTAAGACATAAATTTTCATAATTAACTCATAACTGCTTCCGACCATAGGATCATCACGAGAATGGTAATCGATCCGGAAGGTTGGTATATGATCGCTTTCTTAGAGCGAAAGTATAGGTATTCGTTAGAGAATGAGGGTACTGAGTGTGACCACCTCGAGAGTCATAAGAAAGTCTACCTTCTCGTCGATGACTGGCTCGATGCTACAGTGGTTATCTGGTTCTTGGATCTGAGGTGCATCGGTAGTTCATCTTGAGGGTGTTATAGTTTGACTATACCATAACTTGATCTCCTAGCCATTCAAAATTTTGAGGTGTATGTTGGCTATAGCATGTTCATTGTAGAAATTGGATTGCACCAATAGAAGATCTATCTATCTCGGTAGATGAAGAGTATCCCTATAATAATCATGAGATTGAGTTCTTAAGCCCATAGCCATGATAGAGTGAAGGTAATAGAAAGAGTTTCTATTAGGGTTTCACATTGAACTCGAATCAAATGATTAATTCATATAACGGATGTTGGGTTTGATGAGTTCATCTTAACCCTAATCCTGTTAGGGCTCAAGATAAAAGAATCTAATTACATAAGTAGTTGCATCGAGAGGTTCATTTTTAGTTCTGATGGATTGTCATCATATACTTATGAGATATGTGTGTCCTAGCAGTCATAATTGACTGACACTTGTAATACATTTCTAGGGGTAAACTTATAATTTTGACTATAAATAATAAATAGATTATTTTCTATTACAAATATGCATTTAATGTCTGTGATACATCCCTTGAGTTAATGGTAATGATAATTCTTATTTTCAAGACTTAAAAATTTAAAATAAGAATTTTTATTATTAACTCATAAAATGCTTCTGACCATAGGATCATCATGAGGATGGTGATTGATCTGAAAGGTTGGTGTACAAATATTTCTTTATAGTAGATGAGTCTTGAGTCTACGGTATAGAGACACCAGAGTGAGAGTATAGATACTCGTTAAAGAACGAGAGCACTGAGCATGACCACCTCGAGCAGTCATAAGAAAGTCTATCTTCTCATCAATGACTGACTCGAAGCTGCAGTGGTGTGTCTGGTTCTTTGACCTGAGGAGCATCGATAGTTTATCTTGAGGGTGTTATAATTTGACTACACCATAACTCGATCTTCTAGCCATTCGGAATCCTAAGGTGTATGTTGGCTATAGCATGTTCATTGTAGGAATTAGATTGCACCAAGAGAAAATCTATCTACCTCGGTAGATGAGGAGCTGCCCTATGATGATCATGACAATCAAGTCCATAAGCCCATGGCCATGGTAGAGTAAAATAATAGAAAGAGTTTCTATTAAGTTTTTCACATCAGACATGAATCGAATGATTAAATCATATGATAGAAATTAGGATTTGACGAGTTCACCTTAATCCTAATCTGATCGGGACTCAAGATAAAAGAACTTAATAACACAAATAGCTGCACCGAGAGGTTCATTTTCAGTATTGATGGGTTACCACCATATACTGCTAGGTGTCATTAGTAGATTTTGGAAGCAATTAGAATGATTTAGATGATCGATCATTCTAGTTTTCTGAATAAGAAGAGTTCTGATCTATCGAAAGGAGTTTCGATGATGTCGATGATAGAGATCGCGACATATCCCATTATCATACAAAATTGAATCTAACTAAATCACACAAATAATAATTTGAATCTGGATATCATCAATTGGACTAATCCAGTTCAATTGATTTGAATAAGATTCAATTAGGTTCAAGAAAATCATGCTAGCACATGATTGAGCCTAACATTCTCCTTCTATTATTATTAAAAATTATCTCAACTGAGCCAAATGTATTTGTGCTCACTTAGGTACCTTTACTTGATCTGACTAGAGCTTGTCCAGATCAAAAAAAATTTATCTTAATTTATGAGATAAATTGGAAACAACACCCGCCAATTTTTGTCACCTGCTAATTCTTGTCTTTGACTTTGGTTAAATATTGACCTTTGACACTTAGATATCTGTTCATGTGTCATGCACCTGTAGGAGAGCAGATAGGAGCTTGTCCCCTTGCTAGATTTTAGAAAGAAGGGGGTGCATGCCTAAGGAGGCGTGCGCCCATGGATAGGGATGCCTGGAGTCCCATACAGATGGGACTCCAAGTTGCTTCTTGGATTCTACTTAGGTGGCCCCTAGCTATAGACTTTGACCAGTCTTAGGCACCATCTAAGGATGAATTAAGAGGGCTCTCATCTAATTTGATCAGGTGATATCATCCCACCAATCAGATTTAGATCTGATTGCATGAAGCAATGTGATTGATCGAGATGATGTGGCACTGCATGGCGCAGCAGGATCTATATAAATCCTGTCTGCACCCAACTTTTATAGAGTTATCTCTTAGCCATGCCCCAAGACTGCCCCTCTTCCTCCTCCATGCCATCTTCTAGTCCTCTCTCTCCTCTCCACACCCAAGGAAAGTTGGGCTCCAGTTTGGGGCGATCTAGGCAAGAAAAAGCTGACAAGAAAGGAAGAAGGTAGCACTACTGCAGAGACGACTGCAGATCTTCAAAAAAAATTTTAAAGATCCTTCAAATCAGATCTAGATTTGATATTTGAAGATATGATAAAGAAGAAGAAGATCTTCAGATCCAGCTTGAGTGGATACTGGTAGAGGCTAGGCGCTTGCGTGGCTAGATCCAGAACCTCAGGGAATTAGCAGGATCATCAAAGGATAATCTGATTACCCAACATCAAGGTATAAATTAAATCAGATTTAATTTATTTTTATTTTTAATTTTTTAGATATAAAAAATTAGATCTAAAATATCTTAGATCTGATCTGAATATATGAGAAAAATTTTTGAATTATCTCTCTTGATTCGATCAAATCTGAACGAACCTGATCCAAAAAATCAGGATTTCTCCTTCAACTGATATCAGAGCCAGGTTCTAAAAATTATTTAGATCTAATTTTAATTTATTTTAATCTAATAATTAGATGATTTTAGATGTTACATGAGATATGATTAGATCTAAAATTAAAAAAAATAAAATTAAATAATATGGATCTAAGTTCTACAATATGCATGACTAGTTGTAAAATAGAATAGTTCTATACATAGTCTTGCATGATCATGATTTATTTTAATTAAATTATGATTTTAGATCTATTTATTTTCTATTTTTTGATGATTATAAATATTATAATAAAATTTAAAAAATAAAAAATAAAAATATTTAATTTTTAGATCATATGAGATATGATGAATGCATGTTTAGACTAGTTGTAGAATAGTTCTACATAATTATCTAGATTAGAATTTATTTTGATGCGATCAATTTAAATCTAATTTTTTAGATTATTATGAGATAATTAAGATCTAAAAATATGCATGATATGATACATAAGATGTATGCAAAATATGTATAAAGTTAGATTAATTTTATATATGAGATATATGATACAGATCTAACTAGTTTTATAGATTTATATTTCTGATTAAGGCATTCCCCTTGGCCGTCCGATCATAAGAACAAAGTAGGATTTAAATACCCTCTTCTTCTATTTGATGGGATGTTCTTATGATGTATAAGGGTGCTACGTGTTCATCCTTAATAAAAAATCAAGAACTTATTTTCTGCAAAATCCTAGATCCTGAAACCCTAGGATTTTATTTACATGTTTTGTTTGTGAACCCTAACTTAATTAAGAATTAAGATTATGAAATATATATTAGGTCTAAAATTGAGAATTTTAGATCTAAGACATATTCATAAAATTGGGTTCGGACTTAGGTAGCTGAATTAGGTCTTAGCGGTTGATCAAATCGAATCAAGAGTTGGTTAGATGGGATCAACAGTGCTTAAATTGACCAGCCTAATAGGATTAAATTTGGGTCAAGATCGAGTCACGTAAGTGATCGATCAAGCTAAGACCTAATTAGGCTCAGTGGTTAGAGTTTGGATTGCAGGCTAACCCGATTAGTTCTGACTCAATAATTTGGTGTCTAAGATAAGTCTGGCAGATACGACTAACTAATTTTTAATTGGAAGCTACTCGACTCGAATACATTCTTATTGAGTTAATGGCATATCCCTTCCATCGATCTCACTTACTTGGCCATATTTGTTGGCTCAGTCCTGATCTGAGGTGGTCAATAATCCAAGCTAACCCATGCCACTAGGTTAGTCATAATGGTTATGACTATGTCAAGTCTAGTTTAATGAGACCTAAATCAAATCTCTCTAAGAAAATATTAAATCTAAGGTCTTCCACCATTGTAGATGTGCGGATCCTTCCTGTTAGATATATGTGCCCTAGAAGCCAGAATTGGCTAACACTTATAATACACTTCTAGAGGCAAAATTTTATTTTGACTAAAATCAATAAAATGGATTATTTTCTATCACATATGTGTATTTAGTGTTTGTGATACATCCTTTGAGTTAATCGTAATGATAATTCATATTTTTAAGAGTTAAAAATTTAAGACATGAATAAATCATTATTAACTCATAAAATGCTCCCGACCATAGGATCATCACGAGGATGGTGATTGATCTGGAAGGTTGGTGTACAATCACTTTTCTTTAGTAGATGAGTCTTGAGTCTACGGTGTGGAGACATCAAAGCGAGAGTACAGGTACTCGTTAGAGAATGAGAGCACTGAGCATGACCACCTCGAGTAGTCATTAGGAAGTCTACCTTCTCGTCAATGACTGACTCGATGCTGCAGTGGTGTGTCTGATTCTTTGACCTGAGGTGCATCGGCAGTTCATCTTGAGAGTGTTATAGTTTGACTATACCATAACTCAGTCTCCTAACCATACGGAATTCTAAGGTGTATGTTGGCTATAGCATATTCATTGTAGAAATTGGATCGCATCAAGATGGAATCTATCTACCTCAGTAGTAGAGGAGCAGCCCTATGATGATCATGAGAATCAAGTTCAGAAGTTCATGGCCATGGTAGAGTGAAATAATAGAAAGAGTTTCTATTTAGGTTTTGACATCGGACTTGAATTGAATGATTACATCATATAACAGAGACTAGGATTTGACGAGGTCACCTAAACTCTAATCTGATCGGAGCTCAAGATAGAACTTAATCACACAGGTAGCTGCACCAAGAGATTCGTATTCAACTCTGATGGATTGCCACCATATATTGCTAGGTGTCACTGATGAATTTTGAAAGCAATTAGAATGATTTAGATGATCGATCATTCTAGCTGTTTGAATCAGAAAAGTTCTGATCCATCAAAAGGAGTTTCGATGATATCGATGATAGAGATCATGACATATCCCATTACCATATAGAACTGAGCCTATCTGGATCACACAAACAAGGGTTTGAATCTGGTGATCATCAATTGAACTAATCTAGTTCAATTGATCTGAATGAGATTCAATTAGGTTCAAGGAAATCGTGCTAACACTCGATTGAACCTAATGTTCTTCTTTTACTATCATAAATAGTTGTCCTGACTAAGCCAAAGAAGTTTATTTTCGATCAGAGGCCTTCATTTTGTCTGATTGGAGCTTGTCCAGATCAGAAAAGGGTTGTCTCATTTTGTAAGATAATACCTGCCATTTTTGGTCATCTGCCATTTCTCGTCCTTTGACTTTGGTCAAAAGTTGACCTTTGACTGATCAAATGTTGACCATTGATACTTTGACTTTTGTCCACATGTTACACACTTATTGGAGAGCTGGTGCGGGCCTATCCTCCTACCAGAACCTAACAAGGAGGAGGGTGCACACCACCCTTGGCATGTGCCCAAGCTGGAGGCGCCCAGGAGTCCTAACAGGGACTCCATCTCATTTTTGGATTTTGATTAGACTTCTCCTAAGAACCAAGTTTGACTGATCTTAGGCACTATCTAAGGAGGAATCCAAGGGACTCTATTTCCACCAATCAGATTTAGATCTGATTTCATAAAGGGTTGTGATTGATTGGGAAGAAGAGGAGTTGGATCATGCATAGTCTATAAATAAGACCCTGCACCCAACTCAAGGAAAATCTGAAATCAAGAAGAAAATTTCCATGCCCCAAGGCTTCCTCTCCTCTCCTCCTCGATGCCAAAACATCTTCTCCCTCTCCTCTCCACACCCAAAGTGGTTTGGATTCTTGGTTGGTGCAATCCAGACAAGAGAAAGGCGATAGGAAGCTAGAAGGCTGCACTGCTGCAAAGGACAACTGTCGATCTTCGAAAGATATTTTGAAGATCCTCCAGATCAGATCCAGATCTAATTTTTGGAGATGTGATAGAAAAGAAGAGAATCTCTAGATCCAGTCTGAGTGGATACTGATAGAGGCTAGGCACTTGCGTGGTTAGATTCAGAACCTTCCACTGCTTACAGGATCATCAACGGATAATAGAATTACCCTACATCAAGGTAAATTAAATTTGATTTAATTTAAATTTTATTTTTATTATTAGAATAATAAGAATCAAATTTGAAACATCCTAGATTTAATTAGAATCAAAGAAAAAAAATTTTAAAATATATCTCTTGATCCGATCAGATCTGAACGAACCTGGTTCAGAAAATCAGGATTTTCTTTCAACTGATATCAGAGCCAAAATTCTAAAAGTATTTAGATCTAATTTTATATTTATTCTAATTAGAAAATAAATGATTTTAGATGTCACATGAGATGTGATCAGATCTAAAATCAGAAAAAAAAAAAATTAAATAATTTGGATCAAGATTACAAAATATGCATGACTAGTTCTAAAATAGAATAGTTCTATAGAATAGTCTTGCATGTTTTTAATTTAATTTGATTAAATCATATTTTAGATTTATTTATTTACTATTTTTTGATATTATAATTATTATAATAATATCTAAAAAATAGTAAATAAAATTATTTAATTTTAAACATCATATGAGATATGATTGATGCATGTCTAGACTAGTTGTAGAATAGTTCTATATAGTTGTCTAGATTAGAATTTATTTTGATAAGATCAATTTAAATCTAATTTTTTAGATTATTATGAGATAATTTAGATCAGAAAATATGCATGGTTTGATACATGAGATGTATGCAAAATATGCCATGATTAGATCTAATTTATATATGAGATATATGATATAGATCTAAAACAGTTTTGTAGTATTACATATTCCTGACTAAGGCATTCCTCTTGGCCGTCCGATCATAAAAATGAAGAAGGGTTTAAAGGCCCTCTCTTTCCATCCGATGGGATGTTCTTATGACGTGTAGGGATGCTGCACGTTCATCCTTAATCAGAAATCCAAAACTTACTTTCTGTAAAATCCTAGATCCTGAAATCCTAGGATTTATTGTGTATATTTTGTTCATGAACCCTACTTAATTAAGAATTAAGATTATAGAATATTAATTAGATCTAAAATTAAGAATTTTAGATCTAAGACATATTCATAATACTGGGTTCGGACTTGGGTAGCTCAATTAGGTCTAAGCGGTTGATCAAACTGAATCAAGAGTTGGTTAGATGGGATCAACAATGCTTAAATTGACCAGCCTAATAGGATTAAGTCTGGGTCAAGATCGAGTCACAATCAAGCAAGACCTAATTAGTCTCAAAGGTTAGAGTTTGGATTGTAGGCTAACCCAATTGGTTCTGGCTCAACAATTTGGTGTCTAAGATAAGTTTGGCACATACGATCGACTAGTTTTTAATTGGGAGCTACTCGATCTGAATGCGTTCTTGTACGAGTTAATGGCATATTCCTTCCATCGATCTCACTTACCTGGCCATATTTGTTAACCCAGTTCTGATTTGAGGTGGTCAATAATCTGAGCTAACCCATGCCACTAGGTTAGTCATAATTGTTATGACTATGATAAGTCTAGTTTAATGAGATCTGGATCAATTCTCCCTAAGAAAAGATTAAGTCTGAGGTCTTCCACCATTGTAGATGTGCGGGCCCTTCCCAGGATTGATTGTTCTTAGCTGGATATAGCGGCTCAGTTGTACCGAAAAGATGCAACCATGTCTATTAGGCATTGGATGCTATGGGTTGGAGGATGAGTTGGGCTCAATATTTCGGATATGGTGAGAGACTCAATTAGGAATCCAGTCTATGCAAATGGTGGGTTTGACTTAACTAAGGAGTGGATCAATATTTTGGATATTGTGAGCATTCATGGAATTTAGAGACCAAGTTTGGGTGCAACCATGATTAGGAATCATTGAACAAGAGTTTGTTCACTCATTGGCTAACCCATCACCAAATAACTATTAGGTGAGGTGATGAGTTAGTTAGTGAGACCGCACAACCCACTAGAAATCATTAATCATGGAGATTTTTGTATCTCTACAGAGGATGTGTAGGGATCTGAGAAAATAGTGGAAGCTAATTTATTTAAAAATAAAATTTTTAAATAAATTGGTCAAGCCATAATTATAGTATCTAACTAGAATCTTTGACTCTCTATAGGAAAATGTCTGCATCCAACCCATTAGCACGTATCCTGGGCACACATAGACTAACCGGACCTAATTATAAAGACTGGCTCAGGAACTACAAAATTATTTTGGATTTTGAGAAGTTAACACATGTATTAGACCAGGACCCTCCCACCTTACCAGCCCGTCCATCCACTGAACAGAGAGTGTCTCTGAAAAAATGGATAGACGAAGATAATAAGGCCAGATATTACATGTTGGGCTCGATGTCTGATGAGCTCCAGTGCCAACATGAAGATATCGAAATTGCTCACCAAATATTGGCTCACCTGTAGGAGATGTTTGGTGAACAGAGTCACACGGCCGAGTATCAAGTCACGAAATGATTTTTTAAGGCTAAGATGCATGATGGATAGTCAGTCCAAGATCACTGTCTGATGATGATCAAGGATACGGAAGAGCTTGAGAAGCTCGGTGTGAAGTTAGACTTGGATCTATAAAATGATATTATTTTGTAATCCTTGATTGATGCATATGGACAATTCATCATGAATTACCACATGCATAAACTTCAAAATTCCTTGGCCGAATTAATGAACATGCTGGTCACCGCTGAGCTTTCTATGAAAGGTTCTAAAAGGCTCAGTTCTTGCTATAGAATAGACTTCTTCCAAAAGAAAGTCTTATGGAAAGAAAAAGAAGTCTGTGAAAAAGCAGGTGGAAGGAGGAAAGAAGAAAAAGGCAGAGCTGAAGATGAAAGCCGCTGCCAAAGAAAAGTATTTCCATTGCAACAGCGATGGCCACTGGAAGCAAAACTGCCCTACTTACCTGACCACCCTGAAGAACAAGAAGGAAGATCTTTCTAGAGGTATGCTCGTTATTAAGTCTAACCTTAGAGTTTCTTCTGCATCCAGTTGGGTGCTTGACTCTAGTTCTAGTGATCATCTGTGCACTTCCATGTAGGGTCTTGAGGATAGCAGGAGGCTGAGGGATGAAGACATGATCCTACGCATCGGTAATGGAGCAAGAGTTACTACAGTGGTGGTGGAAACATACCCTCTTCGATTACCATCTGGTTTAGACTTAGTTTTGAAAGACTTTTATTATGTGCCTGCCAGCTAGCAGGAATTTGAATTTCCTTTCATGCTTAGCACTAGAGGCTATGTGATTACTTTCTTTAAGGACCATTGTAACATCTTATGAAAGAAATAAAATTGCAAATAATTTCCTATTAACGATCTTTTATCAGGCTACTTATGATGTACCTGTTCTTAACTATCGAGCAAAACGTGAATGGCAAATGACCTAGGGATAGTCAAATGACAGATATCTATGGCACCTGAAGATTAGGTCATATAGCAAAAGATAGGATCAACAAATTGGAGAAAAATGGGCTATTGAGTTCAATGACTTTCGAGTCATATCCAACTTGTTGAATCTTATCTCCAGGCAAAATGAGCAAACTCCCTTTTGTAGGATATGGGGAGAGGGCCACAGATCTCCCTGCCCTAGTTACATTACTGATGTGTGCGGGCCCATTTGATGTTGCCGACTAGAGGCGAATTTGTCTACTTCATTACCTTTACCGATGATCTATTAGGTATGGGTATGTGTATCTATGAGACACAAGTCTGAAGCTTTTTTTTGAAAAGAGTTCAAAGAATTCAGACAGAAGTAGAAAAATAAACTAAAAAAATTCATTAAGATTCTTCGATCAGATCGAGGAGCTGAATACCTTAACCGGAAATTCCTGACTATCTCTCAAGAAAAAATGATATAGTCTCTCAATGGGACTCACACAAGAACACCTCAACTCAACGAGATTTCAGAATGGAGAAATCAAGACTCTATTGGATATGTCCGATCCATGATGAGCTTCATAGATCTCCTAAATTTCTTGAGGATACTCATTGTTAACTTCAATTTATCTACTGAATAGGGTTCCCTCTAAAAACCGTTTCTACCACCCGTATGAGATTTATGGCATGGTAAAAAATCAAGTCTGAGTCATCTCAAAATTTGGGGTTGTTCGGCTCATGTTCAAAAGACAATAAGTGGACAAGTAGAGTTTAGGTCCTTCAGAGCTTCGATCATAGGGGATATCCTAAAGAAGTCATTAGGATACTATTCTTACATTCCAGAAGACACAATGTGATTGTGAGTCGACATTGCCATCCTTTCTTGAAAAATAGTTTATTCAAGAGTAGCATTATTGAAAAGCAGATTAAGCTTGGTGAGAAAGTCTTACAAAATGACAACGAGCTAAGGACCAATTGGAACCAAATCAAGGTCAAATGAGGCAATTAAGACACTACCTCCTCCACCTCGTAGATCGGAAAGAGTTTCCATCCCCCTGAAAGATACTTAGTATTTATTCAGAGAAAGAGTAGATGAAAATGTTCCTCGTTAGTCATGGTGCTCATTGGTGATGATCCCAAAAACCTACAAACGAGGCGATATTCAGATTAATCGACTCCAAGAAATGGCTGAGAGGTAATGCAGTCAGAAATGGACTCGATGCACTCGAACCAAGTCGGACCTTGGTATATCCACCAGAAGGGATATAGTATCCATTGGGTGTCAAATGGACTTTCAAAGAGAAAGATTGTGCCAGATGGCAAAATGTGGAGACATGCAAGGCTAGACTTAGTGGTAAAAGTGATTATAGTCAACACGAAAGGCATTGACTATCAGGATA
>QRFJ01000664.1:308966-366971 GCA_006176705.1 Cocos nucifera | reverse complement strand
GTTAAACGGAAAGAACTCCTGGTCCAGGATACATAGACTCGAACTTCGAATGTCCGATATAGATGATGCAAAAAGTCGACATCTGGGAGTCTGTTTTGTGTGCAATGGTGGAGCTATCAGCTGAAAGAGTTTCCAAGCAAACGGTGATAAGCAGATTTCACCATGGAAGCAGAATAATATCGCTACATCAGAAGCTACGAAGGAAGCATTCTGGTACAAGAAGTTGCTGCAGAAAATCCGGAGTAATGCCATCAGATGCCATTCCTCTATACTGCGACAACAATGGCCAACCCCTTCTAAGGAGCCCTAAGGTCTCACCAGGAATCCAAGCTATTGAGTGGCAATACCACCTCATCCGCGATTACCTCGAGAAGGGTTATGTCGAGGTCACAGAGATCGACTCCCGCAGATATGTGGCAGACCCCCACTTTACAAAGCCGTTGGGCTATTTCTAGCAGAAGATCGAAGCCACCTTGAACGATGGGACCTTATACTGTGTACGCCAATTGGCTTTAGGACAAGTTGGGAGATTATTTAGATATATGTGCCCTGAAAGCCAGGAATTGGCTGACACTTTGTAATACACTTCTAGAGGCAAAAATGTAATTTTGACTAAAATAATAAATGGGTTATTATTCTATCACATATGTGTATTTTAGTGTCCTGTGATATCATCCTTAGAGTAATGGTAATGAATAAATTCATTATTTTAAGAGTTGAAAATTTAAGACATAATATCATTATTAAATCATAATTGCTCTCGACCATAAGATCATCACGGAGGATGCGTTGATTGATCCAGAAGGTTGTGTATACAATCGCTCTTTTACGTAGATGAGTCTGAGTCTACGGTGTGGACGACCAGAGCGAGAGTATAGGTACTCGTTAGAGGAATGAGGGGCAACATGAGCGTGACCACCTGGTAGTTCATTGGAGTCTACTTCTCGTCATGCTGACTTGATGCGCAGTAGTGTGTCCTGATTCTTTGACCTGAGATGCATCGGCAGTTCACCTTGAGGGTGTTGATGGTTATGACTACACATTACTCGGTCTTCCCTAGCCATATGTGAGACCTAGAGGTTGTATTGTTGGCTATGACATATCATTGTAGGAACTGGATTGCATTTCAAGATGGAAATCTATCTACCTCGGTGGTAAGAGGAGTTGCCCTATGAGATCATAGATATCAAGTCAGGAATCCATTGGCCATTGGGTAGAGTGGAAATAATAAAAGAGTTTCTATTTAGATTTTCACATTAGACTCGCAATTGGAATGATTACATCATATGACCGGACTAGGTTTGAACGAGTTCACCCTTAACCTAATAATCTGATCAGGGCTCAAGATAGAAAACTGAATCACTACAGGTAGCTGCGCACCAAGAGGTTCGCATTCGCTCTAATAGGGTTGCCACGATTATACTGTAGGTGTCACTGGTGGATTTTGAGAGCAATTAGAATGATTTAGATGATCGATCCATTCTAGCTGTTCGAATCAGAAGAGTTCTGAATCTATGAAAGGAGTTTCGATTGATGTTCGATGATAAGAGATCATGACATATCCATTACCATACAGAACTGAACATAACTGGGTCACACAAACAAGGGTTTTAATCTTGCGTGTAATCATCGAATTGAACTGATCTAGTTTCAATTGATCTGAATAAGATTCAATTAGGTTCAATAAAAATCGTGCTAAGACTCGATTGAAACTAACGTTCTTCTTTTGCTATCATAAATAGTTTATCCTACTGAGCCAAAAGAGTTTTATGCTCAAATAGAGGCCATTCATGTGTCTGACAGGAGTTTGTCCAAGTCAGGAAAAAGCGGTTGTCTTAGTTTGTAAGACATTACCTTGCATTTTTGGTCACCTGCCATTTCTTGTCTTTGACTTTGGTCAAAGCTACCTTTTGACTGGTCAAACATTGGACCGCTTGACCTTGACTTTCGACCAACCATGTCAATCCACCTATTGCGAGAGCTGGTGGGGGCTGGTCCCCTGCCAGAAACCTAGCATAGGAGACAGGCGACATTGCCCCCTAGGCGTGTGCCCAAGTTGGAGGCGCTTAGGAGTGCTTGTTGGACCAAGGATCCATCTCTTTTTTGATTCCAATTAGGAGTTCTTTCTAAGTAACCAACTTTGACTGGTCTTAGGCGCCCTTAAGTGAGGACCCAGGGGTCTCCTATTCCCACAATCAGATTTAGATCTGATTTCACAAAAGGTTGTGATTGGTTTGGGAGGAAGAGGAGTCTGGATCATCTTAGTTATAAAAGAACCCTGCGCCCAACTCAGATCTAAGCAATTCCAATTTGAAAAACCCCCATGCCCCAAGGCTACCTCTCCCCTCCTTCTCCACGCCATAGTCTCTCTTCCCCTGCTCTCCACGTCCAAAGGAGTTTTGACCCTGGTTGGTTTGCGATTCAGATCAAATAAAAGGCGATCAAAAACAAGGAAGGCTGCCTGCTGCAAAGGACGACTGCTCATCTTCAAAAAGTTTTGAAGTCCTCCAAATCAGATTCAGATCTTAATTTTTTGGAGCGTGATAGAGAAGAAGAGGATCTCCAGATCCAACCCGGAGTGGATACCGATAAGGCTAGGCGCTTGCGTGGCTTAAGATCCAGAACCTTCCGCTGCCAAATAGGATCATTCAACAGGGTAATAGGATTTACCCAGATCAGGTTAAATTAAAATTTTGATTTAATTTATCTTTTAATTTTATTTATTTAAAATAATAAGAATCAGAATCTAAAACATATCAGGATTGTATGGGATCAAGAGAAAAATTTTTTTGAATATATCTTCTTGATCCTGATCAAATCTTGAACGAACCTGGACTGGGGGAAATAGATTCCCCTTCATTCAGATCATAAGCCTCTAATGTGTGTGACTCATAGGTCTGAACCTAGTCGAATAGCATAAAAATAAATTTTTGACCAATCAAAAGTGACCTCTAGCAATGATACCCGATAGCGGATTAGAGTTCTGAAAAAAGTGTAGACATCATCCTTAGAATCCATGCGGATATAGTTTTCATATAATTCATCCCCTTGACCACAATGCTTGTGGATACATCATAGTTCAACCTATCAACTTTGATCAGGTTGTCCACATTGTATTTCAAATACCAAATCCATATGATGGATTACCCTTGGCCAAGGTTTGTGTTATATTTGAAAATATAGTTGATGCATTCTTCTTCCACTCTGGAGGTGGTTAAATTCCATCTTGATCACACTTCAACTTTTGCAAGTATTTGGACTTATGGCCCAGAAAGCCTTTCCATTGCTGAATAAAAATTTCAGTTAGTCTGGTACCAAAGCAAGTGAGTTGCTTGCAAGTCACTGAGGGTGATCTAGGTCTAAGGGATACTTATACCTATATCCCATCAGAGATATTCCGACAGGCAGAATGCTCTAAAGATTTGGTCATTGCTTCAATGATGATGTACCCATACATCTCATCTGTATGCGCATACCTGTATCCTCCATACACCTTGGTTAAGAGAACAAACCAACCTATATGCACTATAGCGACCAATGCTCGATAGTGCTGTCATTCCTAATAACAGCTTATTATTTGGTTGGACAAATTTAAGGACTAATCGATAAATCCTCTCTTTATCGAAACTAAATAGTCCTAAGAACTTCATTACAATAATTGAAGTTCATTAGAAGATGTAAACTTATAATGAAGAAAGATTGGCCAAAATATTTTTTATTAATTAATAAATTAATTACAATATCTTAACCATCAACAGGCTGATGATTGGCTTTGGAACATAATTTTCAACAACTTCCACTTATCCTAAAGCCACTCAGGACAGTATCTAATACCCATCTTCGACTTATGATTGTCGAACTTCTTAATTTCCAGGGCTTTAGTGAAGGGGTCGGCTAGGTTCTCCTTTCCATCAATCTTTTGAAGATTGACGTCACCACGATCTACGATCTCATAGACCAAATGAAAGTGGTGCAGAATGTGCTTTGTTCACTGGTGTGCCTTTGGTTCCTTTACTTGAGCTATGGCGCCAGTGCTATCGTAGTAGAGTAGGATTGGACCATCAATGGAGGGTGCTACTTCGACTTCGGTGATGAACTTCCTCAGCCACATGGCTTTCTTTACTGCATCTGATGCTGCCATGTACTCTGCTTTACAAACAGAGTCAGCCACTGTATGCTGCTTGAAACTTTTTCAGTAGATGGCTCCACCATTTAGAGTAATTATATATCCCAATATATTTTTACTATCATCATGATCAGATTGAAAGTTGGAGTCTATAAACCCCACAAGCTTCAGATCTGACTCACCATAAACCAACCGTTGGTCCTTAGTATTTCTTAAATACTAAGATTGCGTTTTAACCATCTTTCAGTAATTTTCTTAGGATCAGATTGTATCTACTCACTACTCCTAGTGAATATGCCATGTTTTGATCTTGTACATTATGTCATTGCATAATTAATAGACCCCACTGTCGATGCGATATAAATTTTACTCATATGCTCTCTCTCTTCAGGATGTTGTTGGATAATCCTCTTAAAGAGAAAAATTTTTTTTTGGCTATCAAAAAGTTAGCCCTTTTTTGGAATTTTTCATGCTAAACCTCTTCAGCATAGTTTCTATGTACGTAGATTGGTACATACCAAGCATCCTTTTAGATCTATCCCTATAGCACTTCATCCCAAGGATGTAGGATGCTTCACCCAAGTCCTTCATGGAGAACTGTGATGATAACTAGACTTTTATTTCTTATAGTACGAAAATGTCATTTCCGATTAAGAGAATATCGTCCATGTACAAAATAAGAAATACCACTGCTGGACCATTTGTCCATTTGTAAATGCAGGATTCTTCTCTGTTCTTAACGAAGCCTACGTTATCACATTATTCAAAATACATGTTAGAACTTTTGAGAGTCCTTCTCAATCTATAAATAGATCTCTGAAAGCTTGCACTATCTTAGACTCATTCTGTGCATGTGAATCCTTTTAGGTTGTATCATATTACACCTCTTCGATCAGCTCTCCATTTAGGAAAGCTATCTCACATCCAAATCTCCAGATCTCATAGTCCAGATGGGTAGTAATGGCAAGCATGATCGATGGACTTGAGCATTGCCAATAGGAGAAAGAACGTCTTGTCATATTTCAATACTATAAAACATTGACGATACCCCTTTGACAATCAGATGATATAGGTCTCCACCTTTCCGTATGCGTCCCTCTTCCTTTTGAAGATCCATTTACACCTAATGGATTTAACCCCTTCAGGTGGGTTAACTAATGTCCATACATCGTTGACCTTCATGGAATCTATTTCGGATCTCAATGGCCTTCTATGCCCATTTTTCAGAGTTCGGATCTTTTGCATCGCATCCATATAAGTGATCGGGTCCTCATCGTTCTCATCAAGTTTGATGGGATCACCATCCTGGACCAAGAATCTATAGTATCTATCCGGATGAAGGGGTACTCTGTTGGATCGCCTTAATGGTGCGGGTTCACTAGACTTTGGATTTGATGATCAAATCCGACTTACGTTCAACATTCTATGTCAGACTTTCTACCTGTTGAACTTCATCAAGTTCAACCTTAGAGGCAACAGTTTCTTCATCAAGAAACTTCTTTTTCAAAAAGATTGTCCTAAAGCTGACGAACACCTTCATCAGTATGATAGAAATAATATCCTTTGATCTCTTTTAGATACCCTATGAATGTATACTTATCAGACGTAAGTCCAAGTTTATCTATAACTAACTATTTGACATAAGTCGGGCATCCCCGAACTCTAAGGTGTGAAAGTGCTGGCTTACGCCCTGTCCATATCTCATATGGGGTTTTTTTTTAACTATAGACTTACTTTGAAATCCTATTTAATAGATAACAAGTCAATTCGAGTGGCATATCTTCGAAGGATATCGGGCAAGCTAGCAAAATCCATAATAAATTAGACCATGTCTACAGAGTTGATTTCGCCTTTCAGACACACCATTATGCTATGGTTATTTCAAAGAAGGAGTCCATTTAGGAGAGAATTTCATTCTCTCCCCCCCCCCTTTTTCCCCCCCCCATAGATTATTGTGAGAAAACTCACAGAAAGATATTCTCCTCCTCAATTCAAGACTGAAGAGTTTTAATACTTTTTTTCAATTATTTTTCTACTTCACTTTTAGAAATCGTTGAACATTTTCAAAAATCTGACTTTATGTTTTCATCAGATAGATTATCCATATTCTTGATAGATCATCATGAAAGTGATGATAGTAGGACATATATCCTTGCACTTATGCTATTGGTCACAATACATCAGTATTGTGTAACTTAAGATCTAAGAGCTTCATTAGCTCTCTCACCTTTTTCGTTAAAAGATTGACTTGATCATTTTACAAGAAGAAGGACTCATAGGTGGAATGATTATTAATCATAACTTTGAGGATTCCCTCCATGACTAACTATTTATTCCTATTCTTATTTATAACCTAGCCTTATAGTACCATAGTAGATATCTGATTATACTATCTATATTTAGGATGCTTGCAGTAAAATAGACTTACATTCAATAGGTTGCTGATAACAATATACATCATTGTTCAATTATCCATAGAAAGCAGTAACCACTATTTCATAATGATATTACAAACTCATTTCTTTATTGAAATTTCATATATTGTTTCATGACCAAAAGGCCTACAGAAATGATAATTTAAAAAGAACTAGGACAAAAATGACAATCACTAAGAACAATGGTATGAGATTCAAATACAAGTTTTCAAAATTCCTAAAGCTAGGAACTGGAACTGGTCTCCATCTCCAACGTTCAGGAATTCTACCTTGTCAAATCTTCTACTGATCTGCAACCCCTAAACGAATACAAATATGGTAAGGGCTACTGTTTATCCAATACTCAGTCAGTAAATCATAAATAGAAAATTATAAGGAGTTATCAATAAATATCTTGCCAGCAATAGCTGATTTTTTGTCTGCCTATTCGAGTCTTAGAAAGGCAAGTGACTGAGATTAGTTCCTCTACCAGTGCCCCCCCCTTGCTTTCTTGGCAAAGAGCATTCGTCTTGACTCTTATCGGGCTTGGTCTTTGGGTGTCTGAAGCCTCACAGGTGTCAAAGCTGAACATTGCACCTTCTTGGCTTTCTTCTTCTTGTTCTTCTTTCTTTTCCCAAAAGGATCAGAGAACCGAGAAGATGAACCTCCCACTAAGTCACGGACTCCTTATGGAGTGGTGATCCTTCTCAAAGTTTTGAAGTAACCCCAGGTAGTAACTCATGGTAGTCCACTTCAGGCTCTTGATATTCTATAATTGTGGAAGGAATGGGAGATAAGACTGGGCAGCGAGTTCAGTATTGCATTCTTTTCCAAGTGTTTATGCAAGAAAAAAGCCGAGCTTGCTCAAGCCTCTATCAGTCGATCATGTTCAATACATGATCAGGTATTAGAGGCACCATACTCAACATTCTAGCAGTTTGAAATGGCCATAACTAGTCTTGTACCTCTCAACGTCATCGGGATGTGCCAAAAGAATCCTCCAAATACTTGGAGTATTTTTGTTTAGCTGAGCTGTCTCAAACTTGCAACTGAATTCATCGCTCATCGCAGCCAGCATAATGCAACGCACCATGGTTCAATCCCTAAGCCACTTCTGATAAGTATCTCTGACTGTTTCACATGCATTGGCAGCTGGGCCTTTCCTCAGGCTGCATATCCGTCAGGCACATATAGGATCGTTTTATGCTCCAGGATAATTCTCAACTTTCCGGTGAGTACCAGCTACGAAAGTTGGATCCTACCAACTTATCATTATCCAACAATGATCAGAGTGATAGAAAAGTGGCCATGTCTGCACAAAGAAAAATCTAATTAGTAATTGATTCATATAACCTAAAGATTTGGACTTTAATCAAAAGATTTTTTTACTATTATTCTGAATTGGTTAGCCTCTACCTCCCAAATTGAGGGAATTATCCTAATTTCTAGTGGGTACTAGAATCCACATAGACTGTACACAGTCCAACTTTGGTTGCCCACCCATGTACATCTTAAGGATAGGTCATAATCAATTATTTTTTTCAAATAATTTTTAATAATTAAATTTTATTCCAAGCTTCTGATTAGTTGGCTTTGCCTTCTTAGAAAAGGATCCAGTTAGGTACCAACCATTAACATGACCATACTGGCCCATCTAACAATGAATGATCAGGGCCTAACTTTTGGTTTGGCCCCACCTGACTTACCATTTAAAAAAGATGTATCTAAGAAGATCATTATAATGAATGTAATCCATCAATCGATAAGCACCAGGCCTTTGGGCCTCCAATGATTATCCAACTGATGGACCCATTATCATCCACTTTTAATTGGAGGCTATGATCAGTTTATATAACATTTCATTTTAGAACCTAAATAATTTTAGAGGATTTATATAGAAGTGAGGTAGGTCAGATTAACCAGGCTTGTCATGATCCTTGCACTAACTTCACCAAGTCAGCTTAAGGAAGATCATTAATAGGCTGATCTATTTTTAGGAGCACCTAAATCAGCCAACTAATTTTATCGTAGCTGACTGGGTAGCTCAATATGTCAAGCAATCTGATCAAGGATAATCTTATCAAGATGTCAGATAGTTGTCAGTGAAGGTTCTGCCAGGCTTGCCTTAGACACCATTTAGAAATGGCCAGATAAGCGGACTGCTAATTAAAACCACTGATTTTGGTTTATCTTAGATATTAACTGATTTAATTAGTTTCAATTAGATCAAACCTAATAGTTCCATGCTAGACCACGTAGCCAAAATCAAGTTTCAATCTCGGGTCTTGTTAAAATATGGACTTGACCAACTACAACTATTGTAATTGATCTAAGAAAATTCTTGGACCTAGCTCTAAGACAATAATTGAATTAGATTTTAGTCAATTCTCTAATCTAAGTTTATTCTTTTTAATCGTAACCCCTAGGGTCTAACCCAATTAATAGACTAATTCTCCACTAACCCATTTACCTAATATGTTATGATTCATGTCTTAGGATCTTCAATTCACATCCTAGATTCTAATTCAATCAACTTCTTAATTACTATTAAGTTTTTGAGCTGAGGGTTGGAGTTAGCTTTTAGAAAAATGATTTTTAATTTTGTAAAATATTTATAATATGTTCTATCATCAAGTTGCACTGTTTGATTCATAATCAATATGAAGTAAAATAAATATAAAACTACTTTAATCTAATCTAAACAGGATCATGTAATTGAAACAGTTTTTCAATTATAATAAATCATAATCTTTCTAAAATTAAATCTAACATATTATGATGATTAAATTAGATTAAATATAATTTTAATCAGATCATAAAATCTCTTAGAGGGTCTAATGCTAAAATTTTTATGGATCATATTTTAGATCTGATGTACTAGGACAACCTATTCACTTATAGGGGGTAAACCTTACATAGGATAACCTTTATGGCAGTCCATGCATCTAAAATATTTTATTTTTTTTTTAATTTTTTAGGATAATTATTATATATAAATTATATCTAATCTAAGAAATATATCTAGACAACATAAAAATTATGTAATAGGAAACTAGGCTCTGATACAATTTGAAGAAATTAGTTAGGGTTTTACAAGTTATATCTTTGAACTTTCAAGATTTTGCCAGCGAAAGACTTAAATAATCTAAAATTTTTTAAATAACTATATAAATATCTAATATCAGATCTTATTATGATGTCAAGCGTATGATATTAAATTAAAAATTGAAAATTTAAATAAGAAAGAAAAAAGGTGATCAAATCAATCCTAGATCTACCACTACATCAATGCAGGTATTGAAGTTTATAGATCAGTCTATTACCGAGCAAGTTTAGACGTTCTAACATACTGATCTAAGCTTGAGAATGAAGTTCACAAGCTACACACACATCCAACTCTAGGAGTCATCTACACAGCCTACAATTTCTAATCTAAAGTTCGATTGGCAGAAATCAAGATAGCATGCTAGTATTGTGCTATCTTCTTCGACGGTTAGATTCGATGCTTTCTTCTTAATAAAATAATCTTGTGCACTCCCAGAAGAGAAGTAATCTGGCACTCTAAACGATAGGAGAGTCGATGATGGATGGATTCTGCTGATATCTGAGTACCTCTCTAAAAAAAATTCAAAAGGAAAAAGAGGAGAGATTGAAAATAAAACAGCCCTAGAGAAGCCCTCTTCTTCTTCTCTTTTAATCTCACCTAGATACCTAGTTTTGGTGCCTATTGAATTCCCCATGCCCAAGGATTCCTTCTCCTCTAATTTTTTGTACACGCCAAACCTCTCCTAAAGCTTTCTATATTATATAAAGGAATAGAATAAATTCATCAATAAATAGGGAAAAAAGAAGAGTAAAGTTAGTCAAATCCTAGACTAGCGAATACCCAAACATGGGAAGTTGTGGGCGCGCCAACTCTAGGTGCTCCTCCATAATTTTGGCATAGACCAGCAAGGGAGGTACACAAAAAAAAGAGATTACTTATAAAACAAGAAAAGAATTAATTTAAAAGAGGGCCGATACTCAAGGGAAGATGTTTGGTCAACAAGGATTCTATCTCATAGAATCCTAAGCAAAAACCAATTCCTCCTTTAACTTAGTCTTTCCACCGAACTTCCAAAGTATGATTGATCTCTCAAAGACCAACATCATATCCTTAGTTCTTCTCAAGTACTTAAGGATACATTTCACAGAAGTCCAGTGTTCTTCACCTGGATTTGACTGATATCTGCTTGTGACACTCACAGCATGGGCTATATCAGGTCGTGTACATAGCATGGCATACATGAGGCTCCCTATTGCAGAAGCATAAGGGATCTTGCTCATGCGTTCTATTTCCTCAGGTGTGCTGGGGCACATCTTCTTGGAAAGATGAATACCATGTCTGAAGGGTATTAATCCCCTCTTAGAGTTTTCCATACTAAACCTCTTTAGTACTTTCTCTATGTACATCTTCTGTGAAAGTCCTAGCATCCTATTCGGTCTATCCCTATAGACCTTAATTCCTAGAATAAAGGATGCTTCACCTAGGTCTTTCATGGAGAATTCCTTGGACAACCACATCTTGACTGATGTCAACATGGGAATATCATTCCCAATAAGGAGGATGTCATCCACGTACAATACGAGGAAGACAACAGCGCTCCCACTGACCCTTTTGAAAACACATGGTTCCTCTTCATTTTTGATGAAACCAAACTTTTTGATCACATCATTGAAACGAGTGTTCCAGCTCCGAGATGCTTGCTTAAGTCCATATATGGACCTTTGCAGCTTGCAAACCTTGTGATCAGTATCACTGGATGTGAAACCTAGCGGCTGTTCCATATAGATATCTTCCTCAAGATATCCATTTAAGGAATGCCGTTTTCACGTCCATTTGCCATATTTCATAATCGAAATAGGCTGCAACAGCAAGCAATGTGCGGATGGATTTTAGCATAGCTACTGGGGAAAAGGTATCCTGATAGTCTATGCCTTCGCGTTGACTATAACCTTTTGCCACCAATCTAGCCTTGAATGTCTCCACATTCCCATCTGCACCAATCTTTCTCTTGAAGATCCATTTACATCCAATAGGTACTATACCTTCTGGTGGATCTACCAAGGTCCAGACTTGGTTTGAGTGCATCGAGTCAATTTCTGACTGCATTGCCTCTAGCCATTTCTCGGAGTCGATATCTGATATCGCCTCGTTGTAGGTTTTGGGATCATCACCATGAGCACCATTACCTACGAGGAACATTTCCTCTACATCCTCTGAAATAATACCTAAGTATCTTTCAGGGGGACGGGAAACTCTTTCCGATCTACGAGGTGGAGGAGGTAGTGTTCTTATTGGCTCAACCTGATTTGGTTCCACTTGGTCCTTAGCTCGTTCTGCTTGTGAGACTTTCTCATCAAGCTTGATCTGCTTTTCCAATGCCGCTATCTTGAATAAACTATTTTTCAAGAAAGATGGCATGTCGACTCACAATCACATTGTGGTCTTCTGGAATGTAGAAATAGTATCCTAATGACTCTTTAGGATATCCTATGAATCGAGCTCTGAAAGGACCTAAACTCTAACTTGTCCGCTTGTTGTCTTTTGACATGAGCCGGACAACCCCAAATTCTGAGATGACTCAGACTTGGTTTCTTACCGTGCCATATCTCATACGGTGTGGTAGGAACGGTTTTAGAGGGAACCCTATTCAGTAGATAGATTGAAGTTAACAATGAGTGTCCCCAAAGAAAATCAGGGAGGTCTGTGAAGCTCATCATGGATCGAACCATATCTAATAGAGTCCGATTTCTCCATTCTGAAACCCCGTTGAGTTGAGGTGTTCCTGGTGGAGTCCATTGAGAGACTATGCCATTATCCTTGAGATAGTCTAGGAATTCCCTGGCTAAGGTATTCACCTCCTCGATCTGATCGAAGAACCTTAATGGGTTTTCCTGTTTGTTTTTCTACTTCATGTCTGAATTCTTTGAACTTTTCAAAGGCTTCAGACTTGTGTCTCATAAGATACACATACCCATACCTAGACAGATCATCGGTAAAGGTAATGAAGTAGACAAAATTGCCTCTAGCCGGCACATCAAATGGGCCGCACACATCAGTATGTACTAGGGCAAGGAGATCTGTGGCCCTCTCCCCATGTCCAACAAAAGGGAGTTTAGTCATTTTGCCTTGAAGACAGGATTCACAAGTTGGATATGACTCGGAAGTCAATGGACTCAATAGCCCATTTTTCTCCAATTTGTTGATCCTATCTTCTGCTATATGACCTAATCTCAGGTGCCATAGATATCTGTCGTTTGGACTATCCCTAGGTCGTTTGGCATTCACGTTTTGCTCGATAGTTAGAACAGGTACATCAATATGTAGCTGATAAAGACCATTAATAAGGAAACCATTTGCAATTTTATTTCTTTCATAAAGAATGTTACAATGGTCCTTAAAGAAGGTGATCACATAACCTTCTTGTGCTAAGCATGAAACAGAAATCAAATTCCTGCTGGCTGCAGGCACAAAATAACAGTCTTGCAAAACTAAGTCTAAACCGAATGGTAATCGCAGAGGGTATGTTCCCACGGCTACTGCAGCAACTCTTGCTCCATTACCAATGCGTAGGATCATGTCTCCATCCCTCAGCCTCCTGCTATCCTCAAGACCCTGCATAGAAGTGCACAGATGAGCACTAGAACCAGAGTCAAGCACCCAACTGGATGCAGAAGAAACCGTAAGGTTAGACTCAATAACGAGCATACCTCCAGAAGGACCTTCCTTCTTGTTCTTCAGGGTGGCCAGGTAAGTAGGGCAGTTCCGCTTCCAATGGCCGTCGCTGTTGCAATGGAAACACTTTCCTTTGCCATCGGCCTTTTTCTTCGATTCTGCCTTCTTCTTCTTTGATCCTTCCACCTTTTGCTTTTTCACAGACTTCTTTTTCTTTCCATAAGACTTTCTTTTGGAAGAAGTCCGTTCCATAGCAAGAACTGAGCCTTTAGAACCTTTCATAGAAAGCTCAGCGGTAACCAGCATATTCATTAACTCGGCCAAGGAATTCTGAAGTTTATGCATGTGGTAATTCATGATGAATTGCCCATATGCATCAGTCAAGGATTGCAGAATGATATCGTTCTGCCTCAACCAATCACAACCCTGAAATCAGATCTAAATCTGATTGGTGGGAATAGAGTCCCCTGGATTCCTCCTTAGAGGGCTAAGACCAGTCAAAGTTGGTTCTTAGAAGAACTTTAATTGGAATCCAAAAAGGAGATGGAGTCCTTGTCCAACAAGGACTCCTAGGCGCCTCCAACTTGGGCACACGCCTAGGGTGGCGTGCGCCCTTCTCCTTGCCAGGTTCTGGCAGGGGGACAGGCCCCCACCAGCTCTCCAATAGGTGCGTGACATGTGGTCAAAAGTCAAAGTATCAATGGTCAACGTTTGACCAATCAAAGGTAGACTTTTGACTAAAGTCAAAGAACAAGAAATGGCAGGTGACCAAAAATGGTAGGTAATGTCTTACAAAATAAGACAACCTTTTCTGACTTGGACAACCTCCAGTCAGACCATATGAAGGCCTCTGATTGAGCACAAACTCCTTTGGCTCAGTCAGGACAACTTATTTATGATAGTAAAAGAAGAACGTTAGGTTCAATCGAGTGCTAGCACGATTTCCTTGAACCTAATTGAATCTCATTCAGATCAATTGAACTAGATCAGTTCAATTGATGATCACCAGATTCAAACCCTTGTTTGTGTGACCCAGTTAGGTTCAGTTCTGTATGGTAATGGGATATGTCATGATCTCTATCATCGACATCATCGAAACTCCTTTCGATGGATCAGAACTCTTCTGATTCGAACAGCTAGAATGATCGATCATCTAAATCATTCTAATTGCTCCCAAAATCCACCAGTGACACCTAGCAGTATATGGTGGCAACCCATCAGAGCTGAATGCGAACCTCTTGGTGCAGCTACCTGTGTGATTAAGTTCTTCTATCTTGAGCCCCGATCAGATTAGGGTTAAGGTGAACTCGTCAAACCCTAGTCTCTGTCATATGATGTAATCATTCGATTCGAAGTCCAATGTGAAAATCTAAATAGAAACTCTTTCTATTATTTCACTCTGCCATGGCCATGGATTTCTGGACTTGATTCTCATGATCATCATAGGGCTGCTCCTCTACCACCGAGGTAGATAGATTCCATCTTGATGCAATCCAGTTCCTACAATGAACATGCTATAGCCAACATACACCTCAGGGTTCCATATGGCTAGGAGACCGAGTAATGGTGTAGTCAAACTATAACACCCTCAAGGTGAACTGCCGATGCATCTCAGGTCAAAGAATCAGACACACTACTGCAGCATCGAGTCAGTCATTGACGAGAAGGTAGACTCCCTAATGACTACTCGAGGTGGTCACGCTCAGTGCCCTCGTTCTCTAACGAGTACCTGTATACTCTCGCTCCGGTGTCTCCACACCGTAGACTCAAGACTCATCTACTAAAGAGAAGCGATTGTACACCAACCTTCCGGATCAATCACCATCCTCGTGATGATCCTATGGTCGGAGCATTTTATGAGTTAATAATGATTTATTCATGTCTTAAATTTTCAACTCTTGAAAATATGAATTATCATTACCATTAACTCAAAGGATGTATCACAGACACTAAATACACATATGTGATAGAAAATAACCCATTTTATTGATTTTAGTCAAAATTATAATTTTGCCCCTAGAAGTGTATTACAAGTGTCAGCCAATTCTGGCTTCTAGGGCACATATATCTAACAATCTCCCACTTGTCCTAAAGCCAATTGGCTACAAGTCTAAGTCCCATCTTCTCAAGGTGGGCTTCGATCTTCTGCTGGCCCAACGGCTTTGTAAGTGGGTCTGCCATATTATCTGCGGAGTCGACTCTCTTGACCTCGACATAACCCTTCTCGAGGTAATCGCGGATGAGGTGGTATCGCCGCTCAATATGCTTGGATTTTTGGTGAGACCTTGGCTCCTTAGCAAGGGCTATGGCGCCATTGTTGTCGCAGTATAGAGGAATGGCATCTGATGGCATTACTCCGATTTTTGTAGTAAACTTCTTGTACCAGAATGCTTCCTTCGTAGCTTCTGATGCACTGATCGGATGGTTGATCAACGATTAAGAATTGTTCTAGGGTTAAACAATCAATACGATTGGTATTTAACCTAGTGTAAGTGTTGCAAGAGGATCGATTAGCAATTGAATTATTAATTAGCTTAATTTGATTAAGCCAATAGGCTGAGATTAAGTCTAATTAAATATGATTTAATTAGATTTAATTTGGGTTTAATTGGATCAAGTTCAATTGGTTTATTGGATAAGCCAAGTGCAAGAAAGAACTAGTCCGAGTCTAGCTAGAACTCGGATTAACCCAATTTTCTAATTTGATTAGAAAATAAATTAAAATTAAATCTAATTTAATCTAATTTAATTAAGTTCTTAAATAGATTAGGGTCTTATTTAATTGGGTTGGTTTAATCTTGATTTTATTTGGTTAAAAGATCTTGTTTGACCAAGTCAAAATAGGAGTCCTAGTCCTATCTCCTTGTGCCACCTTGGTCCCAACGCCCCTCATACCTATTTTTTAGGTATTTTTCATGAAAAATCTCTTTCTTCCTGATTGTCATGCCCCCTCTCTTCCTTCATGTTATATTTGGAAGTTAGGTGGAAGACCAAGTCAAAGGATGAATTAGTTTTGCTTAGGATTCCATGAGATAGAATCCTTGTTGACCAAAACATCTTCCCTTGAGTGCCACCCCCTCTTTTAATTAATTATTCTCTTATTCTATAAAAATAATCTCCTTTTTGTACACCCTCCCTTGCTGTTCCTTGCCAAAAATTATGGAGGAGGTGCCTAAGAGTTGGGCGCCCCAACAACTTCCCATGTTTTGATATTTCTAGTCTAAAAATTTGACCTAACTTGGACTCTTCTTTTCTTCTATTTATTGGATGAATTTTATTCTATTTTTTTTGTATAATATAGATATTTTGGAGGAAGTGGCTTGGGGTGTGCAAAAATCAGAGGAAGAGGGTCCTTGGGCATGGGGGTTCCATAGGCACCAAACTAGGTGTCTAGGTGAGAGAAAAGAGAAGAAGAATAGGGTCTTCTTCTAGGACTGTTTTATTTTCAATCTCTCCTCCTTTCTTTTGAGTTTTTTTAAGAGAGTCTCAAATCAGCAAACTCTCATCTTTCTTCTTATATTTTATAGAGTCTAAATTTTGAAGAAGGGAGCATCGGATCGACCATCGAAGAAGGATCAATACAGTACTAGCATGCTATGCTGATTTTCTGCATCGAACTTTAGATCAGAGATCGTAGGCTCGTGTGGATGACTCCTAGAAGCTGGATGCATGTGCAGCTCATGACTTCATCCTCAAGCCTAGATCAGTAAGTTAGAATATTTAAACTTGCTCAAATAATAGATCTGATCTATAAACTTCATACCTACATTCGATGTAGTGTAGATCTAGGTTGATTTAATCAATCTTTTTTTTCTTATTTAATTTTAATTTTTTATTTAATATCATGTCTTGATCATGTAATAGATCTAAGATCTAGATATTTACATGGTTATTTAAATAAATTTTAAATTTATTTAAGTCTTTTGCTGCAAGATCTTGAAAAAGTTTTAAGATCTACATGTGAAACCCTAGATCTGGTTCCTTCAGGTTAAACCTAGGGTTAGATTAAATATGAAGATAATTAAAAAATTGATCAAACCTAATTAATAGTTAATTAGGATTAGGTCATTTCTCTAGATCACTTCAATAGTTGTAGTTGATCAAAGTCTATACATCTAACAAATGGATGCTGATCGTGACTCAGTGGTCGAGCCTATGTCTTTAGGCTGACCAAATCAAAACTGACAAACCAATTAATGTCTAAGATAAGTTTGGCATCCCAAATCAGTGGTTTTTAATTGGTAGCCTGCTTACCTAACCATTTTTGATGGTGTCTAAGGCAAGCCTTGGCAGACCCTTCCATCGATCTCACTTACCTGGCCAATGTGGTTAATCAAGTTTTTGATTAGGTTGCTCATTGATTCATGCTAACCCATGTAATATAGAAAATCAATGAGACTGATTTTATTCAGTGAGACTGATTTAGGTGCCCATGGACCATAATTAATCCTAGTCCTCATTAGTTACTTACGAAGTCAGTGGGAGGACTTGACTTGGTGAAGTCGGTGGGAGCAAATTGGTCCATGTCCTTTCTATCCTTAAATCACTAATAATTTAAATTCTCTAAAATTATTAGGTCCTTAAAATGATAAAGTTATGGGGATAACGGAGTCATAGCCTCCCATTAAGGTGTTTGATAATGGGTCCATTAACTCAATAATCATTGGAGGCCCAAAGGTCTGGTACTTGTTGACTAATGGATTATCATCCATCATATGATGACTTGGATGTGTCTCTCTAATAGTGGTTGGGTTGGCCAGCCAAAGTTGGGTCTGATCATTCATTGGTTGGATGGGCCAAGTATGGTCATGTTAATGGTTGAACCTAACTGGATCCTTTTCTAAGAAGGCCAAAGCCAACTGATCAGGGCCTGGGGTAAAATTAAAATTACTAAAAATTATTTAAAAAAATTATTAGTTATGAACCTATCCTTAGATGTATATGGGTGGGCCAACCAAAGTTAGGCTTGTGTGCAGTCTATGTGGATTCTAGTACCTACTAGAGAATTAAAGTAATTTCTCGAATTGGATGTAGAGGCTACTAGTTCGAATAAAATAGTAGGAGAACCTTTAGACTAAAGTCCAAGACTTTAGGCTTAAAATGATTCATATACAATAAGTCATTATTCTATATTAAATCCTAATTGCTCCTATCACTGTTAGACAGTGAAGACTTATGGACCCAACTTTGATAATCAGTATCGAAAGTTGAATATTGGTTCAGTAGTTTGAATGAATTCGTATTGGAATTTCTGAGTCCAGTCAAAATAATTAGTCCAAGGTTAACCCAAATCAAGCATAGTACTTCTAATGTCTGAAACAGGGTCATAGGAAGAAGATTTGTCTTGCTTCCCTTGACCACAATAAGTTGAACAAGAGAAAGAAGCAAAAGTTGTTCATTAAAGACATTATATGATAACACCTTAAAACTTCTCTGTATGTAATTCTACTACCTAGGTATTAGATACCAGTGGTCTTATGCAATTCGTTGCAAGGACTTAAGATAAGTGGAATGTACACACCCTAGTTAGATTATGTCATGGATGTCTATGTTTGGCATTACAAGCTTAGTCATATTGACAAGAATGGAATAAATGGGCTAGCTTAAGAAGAAAACCTTAATATCAATGATTTTGAATCATTGATAGTCTATGAATCTTGTCTTCTTGGGAGGATGACAAAGTCATCTTTTACTGAAAAAGGTGAAGGAGTCGATAATGTTCTAAGTCTCATACATAGTGATGTATTTGGACCTTGAACTTAAGTGCCAAAGGAAGACATTAATATTTCATTACAGATAACCTATTTGGACATGGGTATGTCTGGGATGAATCATTTGAAATGTTCAAATAATTCAATAATAAAAATAAATAAATTGGATAAGATATTAAAACTCTTCGATCAGATCGAGGAGGCAAATACTTATCCAATGAGTTTATGATATATCTAAGAGAGAATAGGATTCTCTCTCAGTAAATTTTTTTTGGGAACACAGTGTATTTAAAAGGAGAAATTGAACTTTGTTCGATATTGTTCAATCCACAATAGGGTATACTTGTCTGCCTGTTGCAGGGTTTTGCTCTTATGACTATTTTTTTTACTTTGAAAATTTATACCGAGTTAATCTATTGCATTGACTCCATATGGGATATGGATCGAGCATAGACCTCAACTCTCTCACTTTTGGGTTTGGAGTTGATCAACCTATGTCGTATATTTATATACAGATAAACTTGGATCCTGGTCCAATAAGTGTTTAAGAATTATTAATTCTGCTATGCTAAAGAACATAAGATGTTCATCAGCAGTAGGACATTCCTTTTGGAAAGGAGTTCCTTAGAGAAGGAACTGATGCCTATCAAGTTGAACTTATAAAAGTTTGACAGATAGAAAAGAACCAACGTTATCTGATAAACCTACAAAATTGAATTTGAACAGATCAAATTCGGAGCCCATTAAAGTATCACCTTTAAGGAGATCTGGTAGAGTACCGCATTAGCCGGATAGATACTTCAGTATCTAGATTTGAGATGGCAATCATGTTGAGCTCGATGAGAACAACAAAGATCCGATCACCTATAAGGATACAGTGCAGTGGCCTGATTTTGAGAAGTGGCTTGGAGCCATATGATCCAAATTGAAGTCTATAAAAATCAATAGTGTATGGACACTAGTTGATCACCTGGAACGATAAAATCCATTGGGTGTGAATGGATTTTTAATAGAATCAGAGTAGCGTAGACGGGAAGGTAAAGACCTATAAAGCCCATCTGAGTATCATCTCAGAGTTCGAACATTTGTTTTGAACGTATATCTTAGTTATGAACAAAGACAAATCCTACACTTATTATTGGGCAAAATGTTTTGTAGTATTATTTCTTGTGATGTTTGAGGATGAAATTCTCTTAATCCGAAATAGCATTCCAACATTGCAAGGAATAAAGATTTAGCTGTCATCTTATTTATCCATGTACGAGATTAGATATGGTATACTCACTAGAGGTAATGAGCAGATACTGGTCTGATCCAAGTAAGAGCCATTGGAAGATTGTATAGACAATCTCTAAGTATTTGAAAAATACTAAGATCCAGTGACTCAAATATGAAAGTATTAATTTAAAGTATATGGATGTTTTAATTTCAGTCAGAATAAGATGACAACAAGAGAATGTTGACTCATACCCTAATTGTAGGAGCAATCTGCTGAAAAGATTGCAAGCAGGATATTTTAGCCTATTCAGTTAGTGATGTAGAGTACATCATGGCATATGATGCTGTCATGTAAGCTGTGTAGTTACCGAGGTTCATTAGCAAGTTGGGAGTGGCACCCTCCACCCATGGTCTAGTCCTATCATAGCACTAGAGCCATAGCTTAGGCTAAAGAACCGAAGGACTAGCATATTCTACATCATTTTCATCTTAGATATTTGATCTGGGTGATGTCGATCTTTAGAAGATCGATGTAAAAGGAGAACTTGATCGACCCATTTACTAAGGCCTCGAAACTAAGAAGTACTATGAACTCAAGTGGAAGATAGGATATTTGATATCATTCTGATTGGCTTTAGTCCAAGTGAGAGTTATTAAAAAATATATCCTAAAGCTAATTATCTAAGTAGTAGATGATTGAAATTAGTATATAAATTATCTAATAATAATAATAATTTGGTTGTTTCATCATAAAAGTTCTATCTTCCTTAAATGAACTCCTAAATTATGATGAAGTTCTTAGAACTACAATCAATCGATAAAGAAGGATTTATCGGATGGTTCTTCAATTATTCATGACCAAATGATAAGTTATTAACAAGGATGATAACTTATCGAGTGTAGATTGTTGTATGTCATATGCATTGGTTGTCCTCATAATCAAGTGATGTAGAGACACTGGTATGGCATCCAAGTGAGATGTAGAAGTACATCTGTACTGAATGTGACTAATGCAGCACTCTACTGTCAAGAATAGCTAGTTAAGGCCAATGGATATAAGTGTCCCTCCGATCTGAGATTGCCATGATGACTTAAGAGCAACTCACTATACTTTAGTGCTGGACTGTCTGTATTTCTAATATAGATGATGAAAGATTTCTAGGTATAGTCAAGTACTTGTAGAGTCGGTGTGTAAGTCAAGATGAGATTGACCACTCCTGATTAACTTTAGGAAAAGAATGTCTCACTATACTTTAATTTAGCAAAATCTAGGCCTGGGTAATCCTCGTGAGGTGTCACGGGATTTGCAAAATTTTAAGATATAATAGAGATGACTTGTATGAGTGTTTGACAGCATACTCAAAGTTGTTTTGAGCATTATTGGTCATAGGGATGAATTATACAGTATCCATGGGCCAGGATTCTAAGAATATTGTTTTGCATATATTCAACCTATCCGAACGTTAGAAACCATTACTAGATGGTAACTTTGATTGGCACAGAAATTGATTCCTATACTATCGACTTAGGTTTGAACCTATGAGATCATATATATTAAAGCTTATAACCTGATCAGATGGTTAATCAATGATTGAGAATCGTTTCAAGGTCAAACATTCAATACAATTGATGTTTGACCTAATGCAAGTGTTGTAGGAGGATTGATTAGCAATTAGATCGCTAATTGGCTCAATTTGATTGAGCAATTGGACTGAGATCAATTTTAATTAAATTAAATTTAATTAAAATTAATTTAGATTTAATTAGATTAAGTCTAATTGATTTATTAGATAAGCCAATTGCAAGAAAAGAATAATTTCTTGTTTGACTAGGACTTAGATGCACCTGATTGACTTAGGATTTAAATCAGATTTAAATATTAATTTAATCTAATTTAATTAGACTCCTAGTTGGACTAGGATTATCCTTAATTGAGTTGCATTTAATCTAGTTTAAATAGAATTTAAATTAAATTTAAAATAATTTTGACCTAGTCAAATAAGAGGAGTCCCAGTTGAACTGGGACTCTCTCTCTTTCACTTGCACCTAAGAAAGCCCACACTATATTTTAATTTTAATTTTTTTCTATGATTTCTATGCCTAAGAATGATTTTCCACACTCCATTATCTCAAAAATTGGATTTAAATTTGATTTGGTCAAAATTAGAAGGAAGTTGGAAATTGTTTCCTACTTGGAAGAGTCTTCTTTGACCCAAACTCCTCCCTCCCTTATGTGCCAACTCTACCCACGCCCCTCTATCTTATTCAACCATTTTTTCCCTTGTTTTTTTGCATAAGAATCAATGGTTATATGAAAAAAATAAGTGGAAGGGGCATCCAAGAGTTGGACACCCCATAGAAGTCCTCCTTTGACTAGGTTTTGACCTAGTCTTGCAATAAAAGGTAGATGCCTCTTATGAGATGGTTTAAGGATATGAAAAATCCTAAAAAAATTATAAAAAATTAGAGGAGAAGGAGGAAAGTTGTGGAGGATTTGTGGTGCCATGATTCTTGGAGAAGAGCCCTCAATTAAGGCATCAAAGGTTGATGTCTTGAAGAGACAAGATAAGAGAAGATTGTCTTCTCTTATATTTTTCTTTTATGTTTCTCTCTTTCTATTTTATTTATGATTTGTATATGATAAAAATCTAAGAGAGAGAGAGGAAGGGCTTGAGCAAAGATGGCATCAAGATTCTTAGACAAAAGATCTTCATCTGGACATCAATCGTTGATGTCATGAAGGTACAAACATAAGAGAAGATTATCTTTTCTTTGTTTTCTTTTGAGTATCTTCTTCTTTATTATTTTATGTAATTTTTATATGATAAAGATCTAAGAGAGAGAGAGAGAGAGAGAGGAAGAGGGCATGGAATATATGCTCCAAGGTGTTGGGGCATGGTGATCATTTTTGGACATAATCTGATCATATCCTGATGCGAGAAAAAGAAGAGAAGAAGGTCTTCTCTTAGGATTTTCTTGAGAGCCCTTCTTCTCAATTTTATTTATGAGATTTTTTTTGAGAAAAATCTGAGGATGTGATATCTAAAAATTAAAAAAAATTTAGAGAAAAATGTCTCCTCTGATCCTAGCATAAAGGTGTTTTTAGGACATCAACTGTTGATGTCCTAAAGAAGAAGATTTGTCTTCTCCTGGGATTTTTTCATGTCTTTTTATTTTTTGATTTATGGGAGATCCAAGGATTGGATTCCTCCCTCATTCCTCCTCGTGTTCTTCATCTCTTTGATTGTCCAAGAGATTTAAAGAACATATATTTGATTAACCATCAGGAGGGATCTGTGAGAAGTTAGCACTTCTAGCAGATCTTTATTCAACAAACCTTCGATCTATGTTGTAGGTTTGTCTGGATCACCTGTAGAGGTCGGATGCTTGTGCGACTCTAAAGACAATAACAAATTCAACCATGGAGTTCTCGACCCATGCAAAGATAAGAGATCTGATCTTTTGGTAACCTAGATGTGATCTAGGGTTAGATCTAGAAATATTCTAGATCTAGGTATTGATATGATTATCAATACCACTTATGATTAATTTAATTTTAGACTTATATTTGCATCATAACATGTTATAGATCCTTGATATAGGTTTTATAATTTGATTACATGCATATTGTAGATTAAATAGTTTAATCTATGTCTTCTGCTGCTCTACATTTCGAAAAAATTTTGAAATTTATGCATGAAATTCTGCATGTTTCCTATCACTAGGTTCTTCATGAAGAATTTGAGAGAAGCATTCTCTATCCTGAGGATGAAGATCTATAGAGATAGATATAAAAATTACTTAGATTATCCCAATCCACGTATATTGATACCGTGCTAAAATGGTTCAGCATGGTGAATTTCAAGAATGGCTATTTATCGATAAACTAAGAAATTCTCTCTCTAAGAAGGATTATCTATCAACTCCACAAGAGAGAGTGTGCATGAGTAGAATCCTATATGCCTCAATAGTGAGATCTATTATATACATCATGACATGTACAAGATCAAATTTGGCCTACTCACTAGGGATAGCAAGTAGGTATTAGTCTGATTTGGATGAGAACCATTGGAAGGTTGTAAAGACAATCCTCAAGTATTTGAGAAATACTATGAACCAATGGCTCATTTATAGAGAATCTGACTTAAAACTTATGGGATATATAGATTTTAGTTTTCAATTAGATCATAATAATAGTAAAAGTGTATCAAATTATGTAGTTACTCTGAATGGAGGAGCGATATGCTGGAAAAATTTCAAATAGTATATCGCAGCCAATTCTGTATGCGAGGCAAAGTATATTACAGCATCCGATGCTGTCAAGAAAGCTGTTTGGTTTAGAAAGTTCATCAATGAGCTTGGAGTGGCGCCCTCTATTGATGGTCCTATTCTACTATATTGTAACAATACTGAAGCCATAGCTCAAGTGAAGAAACCAAAGTTCCATCAAAGAACCAAACATATTCTATGTCGCTATCATCTTGATCATGAGATCGTAGATCGAGGTAACATCAATCTTTAGAAAATTGATGAAAAAGAAAACTTGGCCGACCCATTCACTAAAGCCCTCAAAATCAAGGAGTTCAATGAACAGAAATGGAAGATGGATATTAGATACTATTATGATTGTCCTAAAGCCAATTATCTATCTACAGACGATTGTGCTCTCTTTGTAATTGAATTATGAATTAATAAAAATTATTTAGCAATTCATCATAATCTGTGCATCTTCATTTTAGAATTCTTTTATGATAAAGTTCTTAGAACTATTTTAAATTAATAAAAAAGGATTTATAGAATAGTTATTAAATTTGTTTGCGACCAAATGATACTTTATTAACTAGAATGATAATGTTTATCAAGTATAAATCATTGTGTGCCATATGGGTTCATTATCCTCATAATCAAGGAGTGCGGCAACATTGATATGGTATGTAGGTGAAATATAGGAGTATATTTTATCGAACATGACTCATCTACAGAGCGCTCTGCTATCAAAAGCTACTCACGAAGGGTATGGATATAAGTATCCCTCCAATCTGAAATCACCACAGTGACTTGCAAGCAACTTATTATACTTTGATACCAAACTATCTATATTTTTAATACAATGATGGAAGCTTTCTAGGTATAGTCAAATACTTATGAAGTCTGTGTGTGAGTCAAGATGGAATTGACCACTCCTAGTTTTAGGAGATAATGCTTCGCTGTGTTTTAATTGAGTAAAAACTTGGCCAGGATAATCCTTATGAGGAGTCATGAGATTTATAAGGTTGAGGCATAATATGAATGTATTAATTAAGATTTGATAGTTAACTCTAAAGTCATCCTGAGTATTGAGGATCAAAGAGATGAATTATATGGTAACCATATGCCAGGATTCTTGAATGTTGCTTAGCAATAATTCGACCTTTCCGGATATCAGGTATCATTGCTAGATAGTCACTTTGATTAATACAAAAATTAGTTTCTATGCTACCAGCTTAGTGTTTGAACCCATGGGTCACACATAATAGAGATTTCTATCCAATTAGATGGCTGATCAACGATTAAGAATTGTTCAAAGGTATAATTATCAATATAATTGATGATTAATCTTATGTTAAGAGTTAGTGAATTTAATAGAGGATTAATTAGTAATTAGATTATTGATTAACTTAATTTGATTAAGTATTGATGTTTGGATCAAGTCTAATTGAATTGGATTCAATTAGGTTTGACCTGATTAGGTTATAAAATGACCTAATCGCTAAGGAAGATTAATTTCTAATTTGATTAGGACTTGAATTTAATTAATTTTTAATTGGATTGAGATTTAATTAAGTTGGTTAGACACCTAATTAGATAAGGTTCACCTATCTCTTTGGGTCTGTTCAAATCAGTTTTGGATGAGAACCAAATTGGAAGAACTAGAGTCCAATTTGGATTGGACTCAACCCTTGCGCCAACCACCCTAAACCCCATGCCATATCCTCATGCTAATCTAATTTTAGTGTGAGGATTTGCATGCCCTTTAGAGCATTTTCACACACTCTCTTCTCCCTTCTTGGATAAGGATGAAGTTAGTTTCTTGTTTGAATTCAAACTTGATTTGAATTCAAGCTTGAAACTAAACCATATCTTGGATGAGATTGTTCTCATCCAACCCAACCTCTTGTGCACCAACCTTAGGAAGGGATTTTCTATGGGCGTGCATGAGGAATATCTAAGAACTCTTTTCATTGAGAGAAAGTGGGAACCAAAAGTGGGACATGAGGTCTTGGGGTGGGGTTGCCTTCGTGGCATGACTAATTAGAGGAGAACCATCTCCTCTTGGGTAAGTGACCTAAGATTTGATCTAGATTTTTGGGAAGAGAGAAATAGTTCTCGAGAGTCTTCCATCTCCACCTCTTCTTCTTCCTGCAGCCTTCTTCACTTCTTGGATCATCTGAGAGATCTAAAGAAATGAGATCAATCAGTCATCTAAAGGGTCTCTGTAAGAAGCTAATACTTCAGAAAGATCAATCGGATCAAAGCTTCATGTGAATACCTGCGGAGGCCATGCATGTGTGCAGCTAGAAGCAATTAACAAATCCACAATTTTCAACAATGGTGAATTCTAACTCATGCTCAGTTATAGAGATCCGATCTCTATTTTGACGTAGATATGATCTACATCATTGATATGATCAATGCTTGTTTTAATTTTAGATTATATATGTACTTTTATGTCAACAATCCTAATGTAGATAGTTTTTAGGTCTGATCTTATACATGCTAGAATTAATATGATTAATCTTAAGTCTTCCACTATTTTAGTTTCAAAAAAGTTTTGAAAATCATGCATGAAATCTCTTACATTTTCCTTCAATCTCTATACTTTCAAGATATCTTGAATAAAATGTCAAATATTCTTCAGCAATATATCCTTCCATAATTAAGCCTTTAGGATAAGCTCTATTTGTACATAATTCTTTAAATGTACAAGATACCTTCAAAAATTTAAAATTTATTAAAACATCAATACGAGTACGATATTACTTATACTAAAGATTTCTAAATTATAACTACAAAGTTTTACAACATCACCTCTCAATAGGATACATCCATTTGTAGTATACCGGTGTACAAAATTTTACTTCTGTAGCTAAGTAAACAAGTAGATGAACCATGATAGTGAAAAATCTAGAAGAAAAGATCTTCTCCATATAACAAAGTGTAAGTATAATACTAGACTCTAATCGATCAAGCTCTTTTGGATCAAGAACTTTGGAATATAACAACTTAAAAAGTAATGACAACTGAGGAATAACAACAAGCACTTATTTTGGCATTGATGATCTTAAAGCCAGTGGAAATAGATCTTGCATCAAAATATGACCATCATGACTTTTAAGATTTGATAGTTTCTGCTCTTTGAGATTTACATATCTTGAAATATTTGATGCATAGCCATCAGAAACCTTAATATTATTTAGAAATACCAAAAAAACATCTTTCTCTGAAATTGACATAACATGCAGGAGGTATACAAACTTTACCATTAGTAAGCTCTTTGGGATGAAGCTCCTGTCTTTTACCTATCTATTTCAAATCTAAACATGCCTTTAAGTTATTTTTACTCTTTCCATCAAGATTTAACAATATGTCAATCAAATTATCATAAATATTTTTTTCTATATGCATCACATCAAGATTATATCTCAAAAGATTATACTCCTAATAAGGTAAAACAAAAAAAATACTCTATTTCTTTTACAACTACTTAACAACACTATGTGTAAATACTTTCGTTGCATCATCATCATTCCGACTTTCATGATCATCATCATCATAGAAATTAGTATCCTCAAATTGAAGGAAAAACTAAGGTTTATATGCATCTATTTTGAAACTTTTCCAAATTAAGAACAACGAAAGTCAGAAATTGTTGACCCCCTAAGTGATTTTGATGATGACCAAACATTAAAGCAAATGATTACTAATAAATTTTATTTTAAGTGTTCAAATATCAGAAGGAAGAGAGCTCTTTGACCAAAATAAGGATGATACAAAGTATAATTCAAATCAAGATCAAATATTATTTAGTAGCAAGAATTTTCTCAAAAATTATCTTGAAGCATTTTCGAGATGTCTCCTAAAATTTCTAAGACGTCTCGTGGAGTATGGCACGCTCAAGCAAGGTTCTGGCATAGTTTCAAGAGGTCTCGAGTTGAACTTGAGATATTTCCATCTCAGAAGATAGAAACATAGTTTTTATGCTTTGAGAGCGAGATGTCTCATAGAATTCTCGAGAGGTCTCACAGTCGTAGTGAGACATCTTCTTCAAAATCGAGAGCTCTCGATCTTAGGTGATAGATTTTTTCTAGAAAGCTAATTTTCAAAAATCTAAGAATGAGACGTCTCTTGGTCAAGCCGAGAGGTCTCGAAGTTAGGTGAGACATCTTGAGAAAAATCGAGAGGTCTCGAAACACGGCAATAGCACTTCAACGAATAGCTCTAAATCTTCTTTTTTTTGGCTCCAATCGCTAGTTCTCGCCTCCAACGACTATATCAGAGTTTTCAACAGCTAGAACTTTCTCTCCAACCATCTCTAAGGGTATTTAAAAGGTAGAGAATTAATTGATGAAAAAGATTAAAAGATTTAAAGAGAGAATCTTTTAGTTTTAGTAGAGAATTTTGAAAATCCAAAGAAAAGAAAAAAGAGGAGAAAGTTGTGCATAGATTTCAGCAAGCCTTCAAAGTAATCTTCTCCAACATCTTTCACATGCTCTCAAGAGCAAAATGAAGAAAAGCCAAGCCTCAGTTGAGCACATCATTAGCTTCTTCCTAGGGCTTTAAAAGAGTTTATATTCTATTTTTTATATTATGCTAAAATTTTTATTTATAATTTTATTTCTTTATAAGTTTCTTTGGAAAAAAACTTAGGAATTAGGCTTGTTCAAGTTTGAAATTAAACTTGTTAAATTTTGGTTGGTTGGCCTAAAAAACTAACTGAATTATTGGTGAACCCGAAAAACTGATGGTGTAAGATTTTGGTTAGTGCTCCTATGAAAATCAACTAGATTTATTTGTAAGCCTAAAAAAATAAACACACTGTAATCAAGGATGGATTATAGTAAAAATTCGAAGAAAAGCTTAGGAAGTGGACGTAGGTACAGGTTGCACCGAACCACTATAAAACTTTATATGTTTGTCTTGTTGCATTACTTCTTGCTTTTCTTGCTTTCTTTACTTTGCTATTATTTTTTATTCGCATTGTTTATATTCTTAGTTTGCACACACTATCTTACTTCTGCTATAGCTTAAAGCCTTCACTTTATAAATTCTCTATTTTACTTAAATTAAGGCACATATTTATTTAAAAAGTAAATTTGATTAAAATTTTTATAAGAACCTAATTCATCCCCCCCTCCCCACCCTCATCCCCTCTCTTGGGTTGCAACCTCTGGGCAACATTTGGTATCAAAGTAGGTGCTCTATTATTGATTATTGATCTAACCATCTAGAGCTAAAAATTTTGGCAACCTAAAACGAAATCTTTTTTTAATGAAAACCATTCCTTAGATAGACCTCCTCTATTTATTGGCTCAAATTTTTCTATTGAAAAGCTAGGATGAAAATATTCATGCAAGCACATGACTATAATTTATAAAAAATTATTGTTGATGGCTCACACACTCATAATGCATTGATTGTTGATAAGAAAATGATCCAACTTAATGCTAAGACCATAAATATACTTTATTGTTCCTTAGATATTAATGAGTTTAATGAAATTTCTTCATATATTTCAGTGAATCAAATATGAGAAAAATTAAAAATGATTTATAGGAAAGCAAATCAAAAGGAAGAACCAAGCTCCCAAGAAGCAAAAAAAGCTCACCACAACCTATGCCTCATGTCTCATGAGGATGAAAAGAAGAAAAAGAAGAAGAAACAAAAAAAGAAGAAAGCATCAATTAAGGAATAGCAGAGCAAGGAAAAAAAAAATGAGAAAGAGGAAGAAAGAACTATAAATTCTTGCCTCATGGCCAATGATGATGAGGTAAATATTAACAACTCTTTCAATTTTATTTTTGAAGAATTATATGAAGCCTTCAATGATCTAATGGATGAACATAAAAAGATAAGGCTATAAAATAAATAGCTTAGAAAATCTTACTTATTTTTGATCGAAGAGAAAAATAAAATTTTGAGTGAAAAAAAAATCTATTAAAAAATATAGAAAATATGGCTAAAGAAAAGAAAGATTTCTTGGAACAAATTAAAATTCTAATTAAGAGAAAGAAGAATATAATTAAATCTAAAAAACTCTTAGTTAAAGAAAATATTGAACTAAAAAAGGAATATGAAAATTTAAAATTCTTTCTAGAAGAAAATAAAAATCTTTTAAATGAAAAGAAAGAGCTCTTGAAAGAAAATAAAAAATTAAAAGAGAGATTGAAGTTTTAAAATCTATTGCTGAAAAGTTTATCATTAGTTTTCAAAATCTCCAATCTATGCCAAGAACTAATGGGGCTATTTTCAATAAAATAAAAATTAATTTTAATATTTCAAGAAAATAGCAAAATGCTAAAAATACTATCACAAGAGCTTTAACTAAAGTTCATACTATTAAGTACTTTAAATGTAATCAAATTAGCCACAAAATTTTAGAATATAATACTAAAAGAATTGACCAAACTTGAATCAAACAAATTTGAATTTCAAAAGAAACCATGTGCTCTAACATCCATGGACCCAAGATAACTTAGATACCAAAGATTAATAAATAATTTTATAGGTTCACCAAGGATCCAAAGGAATGAAAAGAGAAAAATATTATGAATGGATGTCTTGAAAATGAAATTGGATGGGTGATGATATTTGGTAAAATCTAAATTTTTCTCACATCTTGCCATCATTATTTGTTAAATATATTTTAATTATTAATTAGCATAATTATTGAATATGCTTAATTAATTTTGATGATTTATCATTACTTAAAATGATCATACTCCATGAATTAAAAATTTGATGTATTGATTAAAACTAACATATCATGTTGATTATTTATTTTAAGTTTATTATTTTATTCTAAATTCAGCATGCTGGTTCAATCCTTTGTATCTTGCTATTTTGATCTTCAATTATTTAAGAAACCTAAATTATTATGAGTTTGATTACATATGAAACTATTTGGATGCTAAACTTACAAATTAAATAAATTTTGACATTCTCCCATGAAATACTTAACTATCAAAATTCTTTTAAAAAAAAAATTGTATGATCTAAGTACTTGAAAATAAGATATTTAATTAATATAAGATCGAGTGCTTGAAGTTTTGATTTACATTTCATCTTAGATTAATCCTTAAGGATTCTAAAATTCCTAGTTGAACTAAACTCGTAGAATCTTCATCTAGTTTTTTCTTAATTTGATCTTATTTTATCTAATTATTAGAACCCCCCAATAGATTAATTTTTTAATCCTTTAAATTGACTTGAATATCCTTCTTGATCACCAATTTGATTGCCTTTTTTATCATAAAAGAGAATTTATTGATAGACATTCATACTTTATTTCAATTAAATGATTTTGAAAATTGAATTTGAAAAAAGGATCTTCTTGGATCTTTTGACGTTAATTTTAAGCAAGATGTTTTAAGAAAGCTGTCATTTATTTTTAAAGCTAAATATTTAAAGAGAACTTTAGTTTCAATTATTTGATATTAAATAGCTTATTATTTATCATATATTTGATTGATTTATCTTTTGACAAAAAGAAAAGAATGTCTTTATTTCAAATCTGATTTTGCATAGCTATATTCTTGATTTGATATCATTTGAGATAAACTTAAAAATACATACCTTTTCTGAACCTAATTATCTGATATTTCTTAAGAAAAAAAAGAGATAATCTTTTTAAAGAATAACTAAAAAAAAATTTATGATTCGCTTTAACTGATTTACTGATATCAACTTAAATTAATTTATTATTTTAAATCTTCAAAATTATTTGATTTGAATCGATTCATCTTTATCAATTCAAAACTAAAATTATTGGTATCAAGCTGAATTTATGAATTGATCTTTAAGTGATATTGAACTATCAAAAAAATCATGATTTAGTTTAAATTTTAGTTTAACTGGTATCAAAAAAATCTTTTAAAGAAAATACTATTTGAATTGATTTTTAAAAATTGGTATCATTAAAATTTATACTTTTGAATTTTATTTAATTTTTAACATGGCTTTATTTGCAAAAGTAAGAAAAAAAATATTAAAATAAATGATCATTTAATTAAAAAGACTTTTAAAATTAAAAATATCTTTTAAATTTAGAAAATCTAAATTTAGTGGTTAAATTCATGTTAAATATGCTTGATTTGAAAGAAAAAGAAGGAGAAAAGTTGAAAGATAAAATAATTGAGTTATAATTATGAAATATAGGGGAAGACAATGTTATTGAAATATTTAAAAAAATGAATTCTTGGTATCTCTAAAATAAGAGAAGAAATGTTTTTTTTATCTTGATTTGATGAAAAATTTTGATTAATTTATATTAAAATAAATAAATTTTGATCTTAAATTCTCAATCAATTATTTTATGATTTTCTTAAATCAAACTTTCACATATTTATCTAATTTAATTTATATGATTTGATTACTCTATCTTATTTTTGGATAATTAGTTGGAGTTAAATTAAATTTAAAAATATATTCTTACTCCAAGAAATGAATTCATAAACTTATCTTGAAAATCATTTGAAAATTTGAATTTGATACTAAATTTCTGATGTACATTACAAAATTCTATTAAATTATTTATATTTAAGTAATTTTTACTCAAAATAATAAATTTGAAAATGTGGCTATCATTTGCTTTAATACTATTTATTTTACTTTACTTGATACATTTTCGATACATATCTTTTCTGAACTTAATTGATTAAATTTTTTTAAGAAAAAAAAGATTGAATATTAAAGTATATACTATGCTTGATTTTGTATTCAAATCTTCTAAAAAATTCTATTCCTCTTAAAGCTTAAAAATGCATATTTAAAAATCTGATTAAAAAGATCATGTTCTTTCAAAAGAGGGAGAGCCTTCTAAAATTTAAAAAAAAAAATTTAAAACTTATTCTGAGTTACAAGACAAAATTTAAAAAGAAGGTTAACTCATTTAGATTAATTTTCTAAACTTAATACAATTCTTACTTTAATACATTCGTATTAGTGATTTTGATGATTATTTCTTTTTTTTTTTCATGAGCTTTTTGATGCTGACAAAAAGAAGGAGAAAATGTATGAATGTCAATCTTGAGTCTTAATTGAAAAGAAAATGTATAACAATGTAACAAGTAAGGATCACTTAATTTCAAATAAATCATAAAGAGCATATCTTAAGGGATAGCATTGATAAAATATTGGAATCTGGAGCACTTTAGAAATTAAACATTTTATACTGAAGAATTATCTCTTGTATTCAAATATATATGCTATATATAGTGCTTACATTTTTTTGGAGTGCTTAATGTTTTGTCATCATCAGATGAGAGAGATTGTTAACCCCCTAAGTGATTTTGATAATGATCAAATATTAAAATAAATAATTATTAATAAATTTTATTTTAAGTATTCAAATGTCAGAAGGAAGAGAGCTCTTTGACCAAAATAAGGGTAACACAAAGTGCAATTCAAATCAAGATCAAATCTTCTTATTTGGTAGCAAGAATTCTCTCAAAAATTATCTTGGAGCATTTTCGAGATGTCTCCTGAAATTTCTGAGACATCTCGTGGAGTCTAGCATGCTCAAGTAAGGTTCTGGCATAGTTTCAAGAGGTCTCAAGTTGAACTTAAGATGTCTCTGTCTTAGAAGATAGAAACATAGTTTCTACACTCTGAGAGTGGACATCTCATAAAATTCTCAAGAGGTCTCATAGTCACGGCAAGATGTCTTCTTCAAAATCGAAAGCTCTCGATCTCAAATAATAGATTTTTTTTCAGAAAGCTGATTTTTGAGAATTTGAGAATGAGACATCTCCTGGTCAAGCTAAGAGGTTTCAAAGTTGGATCAGATCTCTCGAGAAAAATCAAAACATCTTGAAACACGACGATAGTACTTCAATGAATAGTTTTAGATCTTCTTTTTTTTGGCTCCAACGGCTAATTCTCATCTCCAACGGCTATGTTAGAACTTCTAATGGCTAAAACTCTCTCTCCAACCATCTTCAAGAGTATTTAAAAGATAGAAAATTAATTAAAATAAAAGGATTAAGGAGTTTAAGGAGAAAATCTTTCAATTTTGGTGAGGACCATTGAAAATCTAAAGAAAAGAAAAAAGAAAAAAAAGTTATGCATAGATTTCAGTGAGCTTTCAAAGCAATCTTCTCCAACATCTTTTACATCCTCTCAAGAATAAAATAAAGAAAAGCTAAGCCTCAATTGAGCACATCATCAGCTTCTTCCTAGGGCTTTAAAAGAGTTTACATTCTATTTTTTATATTATGTTGAAACTTTTATTTGTAATTTTGCTTCATTACAAGTTTTTTTGAGAAAAAAAAAAACTTAGAGATTAGGCCCATCCAAGCCCAGATTGGACTTGCTAGGTTTTGATTAGTTGGCCTGAAAAATCAACTGGGTTGTTAGTGAATCCAAAAAACTAATAATGTAAGCTTTTGGTTGGTGCTCCTGTGAAAATCAACTAGATTTGTTTGTGAGCCTAGGAAAATAAATACACTATAATCAAGAATGAAATATAGAGAAAATCCTAAAAAAAGCTTGGAGAATGGACGTAGGTGCAAGTTGCACTAAACCACTATAAAACTTTGTGTGTTTGTCTTGTTGCTTTACTTCTTACTTTCCTTACTTTTTTTACTTTACTATTATTTTTTATTTACATTGTTTGTATTCTTAGTTTGCCACACTATCTTACTTCTACTGTAGCTTAAAGCTTTTACCTCACAAACTCTCTATTTTACTTAAATTATAGCATATATTTATTTAGAAAGTAAATTTGGTTAAAATTTTCATAAAAATCCAATTCACCCCCACCCTCTTGAGTTGCAACCTTTAGGCAACAGAGATTAATCATATTAATCAATAAAATTATGCAAAAAAAATTTAGATCTAGGATCTTATGGCATGATTTATGCAAGTATTAAATCTAAAAATTAAATATGAAACAAAAAAGAAAAGATGTTGACCATATCAACATCGAACAGATCTAGATCTAATCTAGATAACTATCAAGATCATATCTCAATACCTTTTCACAGGTCAAGAACTCTACTTGCTGATTTGAAGCTGAGGTTGTCGATTCAAGCCACATAGATATCCAACCTCTACAGGTAGTCCACACGATGCCTCGAACTAATCAAAAGTTCAGTAGTTGAAAATCAAAGCAGTGTGCTAATACTTTGTAGATCCTTCTTTGATGGTTGATCTCAAACCTCCTTTTTCGAATTGCTTGAACCTTCCAAGGATCAAACGAGATTGGCAGGACTAGGAAGAGAGAACCCCCTTCTCAAAACTCATAAAAGAAAGTGAAAGAGGAGGAATTGAAACCCTAGAGAAGAACCACTTCTTCTCTATTCTTTTTATCTCTTAACAGGACACACAATCTTTGTTCTAAAGGTACCCCATTCCCAAGACTCTCTAGCACCTAGAAATCCCATGCCCAAGTCCCCTCTTTGAGTGAATTCTCTATAGAAATCCCACACCCAAACTCCTCTTAAATAGGGAGATATGGAAGAGTCCTTCTTTAAGTCAAATACCTAGAAGAGGAATGACCAAAAGAGACCATCTTGGGGCACCAACTTTTGTGCGCCTCAAGACTTTCCTTGGGTGCGGACTCCTTAGTTTTGGCGTATAACTCTTTCCTTTTATTTACTGAAAAAAACAAAATAAAATCTAATTAATTGGCACCATCATATGGATAGGGAAGATGATGTGTTAAACTCTATCCAATAAAGTCCTAGGTCAAAACAACTTGTTTGTTTTGACCTATCCATAACCAATTTCCAAATAAAATGGGGGAGGGCATGGGGGTGCGCGAGACTCTCTCTAGGCATGAGGGATTTCATGCAAATCCTAAGGAGAGGGCATGGGTTGGGATGAGGTGGCACAAGGAGAGAGAATCTTGGTCAAACTTGGTTCTCTAGTTTTCTATGGTCAAACCTAGATTACAAATCCAATTAAATTAGAATTGATGCAACCTAATTTAGGATGATCATAGTCTAACTAGGAGCCCATTTAAATCAAACTAAATCATATTTAATCCTAGTTTAAATTCTAATCAAATTAAAAATTAGGTGCACTCAAGTCCTAATCGAACAGAAAATTATTCTTCTTTATAATTAGTTTATTCCATAAATCAATTAGACTTAAGCTAATCAAGTTTAAACCAAACTTAAGTAAATATTATTTAATTAGATCGATCTTAGCCTAATGCTCAATCAGATTGAGCTAATTAGTAATCCAATTGCTAATTAATCCTCCTGCAATACTTATACTAGGTCAAATATCAATCATACTGATTGTTTGATCCTAAAATGATTCATAATCATTGATCAACCATTCAATCAAATTAAAATTTCTAATATATATGACCCCATAGATTCGAACCTAAGCCGGTAACACAGGAACAAATTCCTATACCAATCAAAGTAATCATCTAGCAATGGTACTCGACGGCTAGATAGGTCGAATTTATAAAGCAACATTCTAGAACCCATGTAGATATGGTTTTCGTATAATTTATCCCATTAACCATAAATGCTCATAGGATAACTCAGTGTTTAACTGTCAACCCTGAATAGGTCATCCCTATTATATTTTAAAATATCAAATCCAACACATGGATTATCCTGGCTAAAGTTTTGCTAAATTAAAATATAGTGATGTATTATCTCCAAGCTCTTAGAGCAGTCAATCCCATCTAGATCATACACCAACTTTACAAATACTTGACTATACCCAAAAATCTTCTATCACTGATTAGAAATTCAGGTAATCTAGCACCAAAGCATAGTAAGTTGCTTGTAAGTACTGTAGTGATCTCAGATCTAAGGGATACTTATATCCATATCCTATCAAAGCAATTCTTGATAGTAGAATGCTCCAAAGTTGATCACGTTCAGTGATAATGTATCCTTACATCTCACTTGCATGCTATACTAGTATCTCCACACTCTTTGGTTAAGAGGATAACCAACCCATATGGCACACAATGACCTACACTCGATAAACGTTGTCGTCTTAGATAACAACATATCATTTGATCGCGAATATATTTAAGGACTAAATGATAAATCTTCTCTTTATTGATTCTAAATAGTCCTAAGAACTTCATCACAATACCAGAATTCATAAAAGAAAGATGTACACTTGTAATGAAAAAGCCAGAATAAATTTTTTATTCATAATAAATCAAATATAATTACAAAATTAGCTTAACCATCAATAGGCTGAGGATTGGCTTTAAGATACATTCTCCAATGCAAACACCGCTAGAACAAGATTGTGAGTAATGATAGATTGGATTGGGGCTTAGGATGGAGGCATGAGAGCGAGAGTCCGGGAAGTCCACTCAAGATCAATGGTGATGAGGCAAAGATCAGTGATCGAGGGAGAGGAAGATCGGTGATTAGGAGAGAGGGCTAGGATTTAGGCTGGAGATCAATGACGAGGCAAAAATTGATGATTGGAAGGGAGAAAGAGGACTAGGGTTTCCAAAGGACGAAGCAGGATGGAAGTGGTATTTATCGGGGGGGAGTTAAATTAAACGACACAAGGTGGCTTCAATCAATGCTTTTTTACATCGCATTTTGCCGATGCTTTCTCCTAGTGCCGATAATATTAAGTCGGGATTTTACATTTTTTTGTAGGGCATTCCTATAATAGTAGAAGTTTGCATGAAGAATGCTACTGAAGTTGTTGGGATGTACCTTGGTTACATGCGCCTTCTTCGTACTACGTTCCGATCAGTGAGTGGTGGAAAGTTCGATAGCCTGTTAGGAGATCTTATACCATTATTGCAACCTTGTCCTAACACGTTGCTATCTATATGCTTGAGTGGTCCACTGGCGTAGATACGAGGGACCTTGTTCTGGAGCTTTGTTTGACATTACCTGCTCGCTTAAGTTCCTTACTTCCTGACATTCCTGAACATGGACTTCAGTTGATTCTTACATTTGAGCCTTCCACCCCATTTTTAGTACCCCTGGATCGTTTGTTACCGGAGGACGCTGAAATTCTGTGGCAAGTGAAAGGATGAAAGATGTTGTCATTTAGAGAACTGTATTTCTGATGGCATTCTATCATTTTGTGCACGTTTTGGCACTAATTTTTTCTTTATATCCATAGTAGTACTTAAGCTGTGGTTTCTTCCTCCTAATGACTATTTTGTCATTACTTAAGCGTATGTATTTAAGTCTCTTGATAATGACAGTACTGATATTTCTTTGAAATTACATAACACTTCATGTTTTAGGTTGTATGTAAATTTGTATTTTATGGTCTTTCAGTAAAGACTGAATGTTCCTTTGATAACTGTTATATGAGCATCTGAAATGCTCTACCATTACACCATTAAAAGTATTGGCTTATCAGTCTCCGTAACAATTATAAGCTTTTTGAAGCCAAGTACTCGCTGTTTAACGAAACTGGATGTATGTTAGATGGATTTTTTATCTGTATTTCAGCGAGCTTTGTTTTGGGGAAATCTGAAGTGTATGTTAGATGGATATATTTACTAATATTGCATTATTCCATTGGTATTAAGAAGAAGAATCTGGTTTCTCTCCAGTTTCCTTGAAAGACAGAATGGCATTTGAATTGCAAACAAGAACCGCTCTTCTTTTAATTATTGTTAGCCTATTTAATATTATTTTGCCAGAACCTTCCTACCGAGGCACATCCTTCAATGCAGGATTTTTCAAACAGTTAATTCCCATATCATTCAATCTTTTTGTGGTTATACTACATATTAGTAATTTTCATCTTTCCATATCTAAGATAATTTTATCTCAGTGTTCTATGACAAAACGCATGGTATATCATCCAAGTGGATGATCTGCATTTTCGTTGTGTTCTGCATATTTTCGAAACAGATGTAGAGCAAAAACCAAGTGATTCAATACTCTCTGATCACATATCAAAGCAAATCTTTACTTCTAGTTTGGAGAAAACGTATTCATTAAGTGATCACTCGATGAGCATGTAATAAATCCTGCAAAGCCATTGTAAATGCTGGTGCACTGTTTACTGAATGTTACCATGAGCAGTGTGGGATATCGAATTGGCTACAGGTCATAACCAGGGTGATCATGTAATTGGAAAGGTAGATCCACTAAATTTGTGAAAACTCTCCACTTGAGTTTAAAATTAAAAGTAGCTCCCCACTTAAGTTTCAGATAAAAGTAGGTATCCATTTGAAACATAAATTAAAAGTAACTCCCCATTTTGACTGAAATGATTATAATACCCCTATATCCTTCAAAATAGTATAGTGCTATATTATCATAGTGCAATGTTGTTTTACGATAACAAAGTATTACATTATTATAATGCAGTATTACTTTACAATAATACAGTATTACTTTATAATGCAGTATTATTTTATAATAATGCAGTATTGTTTTATCATAGTGCAGTGTTACTTTATAATAATGTAGTACAGTTTTATTTTATTATAGTATAGTATTATTTTATAATAGTATAGTATTACTTTATTATAGTACAGTACTATTTTATAATAGTATGGTATTATTTTATTATAGTGTAGTATTGCTTTATAATAGCATAGTGCGGTATTATTTTATCATAGTACAGTACTATTTTATCATAGTACAATATTATTTTATTATAGTGCAGTATTATTTTATCATAATGTAGTATTGCTTTATAATAGTGTAGCATAGTACTGTTTTATCATAGTGCAGTATTGTTTTATAATAGTATGGTATTGTTTTATAATTGCAAGGGCAATTTGATCATTTCAATCAAAATGGGGAGTTATTTTTAATTTATGTTTCAAATGGGTACCTACTTTTATTTGAAACTCAAGTAGGGAGCTACTTTTAATTTTAAACTAGAAGTAGGTTCTTTTTTTTTTGGCATGGTGGCTTATATTTGTTGTGATTAAACTTTATGAAGAGTCACTTTTAGTGATGACTGCTCCACGCACTTTCATGCATTGGCTAGGCTGCATTGGTATGCCATGAGTCATAAACCCCCCCTCTTTATGTGGTTCTACAATTTCAGATGTGGGCAAGGATGTAGAGTTCGATCAACATGGCGGAAGCATTGGATTTCAAAAATTTGGTCTATCAAATCCTAAACTCTAGGACCAACCTTGACGTAATTCGATCACATACATTTATAAGATAAATAATTAAATAGCATATCTTTAATAATCTAATTTAGTGATGATATATTTCGACGAGGCGCCCATATGTTCGTCCTCCAACATTGATCCACAAGGGAATTGGATTCAAGAACAATTCTTCTTGAATCCTTGCATGCTAAATTCTGCACTAGAATTTCATGGCCTTCCTTTTACTTTCTTTTTTCTAATTTATTCTTCTTTATTTTCTCTCTTAACCTTCTTAAATATTCTTCCTAACTCTTGTCTTAATTAAGATTCCTTGTATTGGATAAGACCTTGTCTAAAAGAAGACTTCTTGTCTTACCAATACCTTGTCTAAAAGAAAGAAAGAAAAAATCTTAAGACAAGCCACTAGAATTAAAATGCCCGACACTTCTTATCCGTATCCTATTTATAGATCCAGATGAGGCACCAATAGCATCCATTCCCAAGCGCTTGTCAGCTATTAAAAAGTCTTATCAAGGGGCCAGATAAGTCTCTTAATGTAGGAGTCTTGGAGGCACGTAAAAACTAATTTTTGCCTCCAGAATGTCATATATACATCGTTCTATAAATAACTCTAAATTTTCTTTGATTTATTCTGAATTTTCTTTGACTTTCCTTCTAATATGGCATGGATAAGAAGAGAGTATATCTGATAGGTGGTGCTTAACCAAGAGCCTTCATGCAGGACTCCTTGGCACCAAAAAATAGAACTATGCAACTCTTCGCATTAATTCCTGGGAGTTTAATTTTATACGCCCACTATATTTGACTTGGTCAAATATTGTAGGCGCCTTATGAGAGAAGAACTCTGCAAAGGGTGTTGACCTGGTCAATGCCCCAAAGTAGAAGGACTTTAGGTCCTCTTGTGCACCATAATGAATCATACGCCACGCTATGTGGCGTTAAACAAAAAGGGGGAGTTCCATGCGCCTTGAACTCTTCTAGATTAGTCCAATTAAATGCCAAGTAACACCCATCTGATGGGTAGCCCTTATTGCTAAACCATATTTTAAATTAAATTAAAATTAGTTAGCCAAAAAGCAAGAATTCAAGCCAAAACTGATTTGGTAAGAAATTAGATTAGTCAACATGTGCTAACATATCAATTAGCCACCCAATTAGGATCCAATGATCCTAAAATTAATTCTTGACCAATTCTTTTATGTGTGTGATCCATTGGGCTCCACATCTAGCCAGCAGTAGGTTCGTGTGTATTTTAATCTAATCCAATTGAACTTAATCTCAATCGATTAGGGTTAATATCAATTTGATTTCATCGATTAGAAGAACCATCTAATTATGGATCAAATTAATCTCATTAATTCAATCAAACCCACAAGTCAAGATTAACGTTTAGCAACGTATCATGACTATCCAAAAGATGTGAAATTTGATGAAAATACCAAATATATCCTTCAATGGCAAGTTTTCATGCAATTCAATCCCTCGATCATCCTACATCCCGAATATGTTTGTGAGCATGGATAAATGTCAAACTCAAATACATATTTATGTTAATTTTTCATCAATTTGTGATAACTCTAATGAACAATTAGAAGCTCTATCTAATCTTCATATTGCTCTGGCCAGAGTCTTACTGAGTTATCCATAGATGAGAATATATAGGATGTCATCTCCTCTTACTAGGAGTGATCGATTTTTTGTTGACCTACTTACTACCTTCATACATATTTGACCATATCCAGAACATCTCGTTTATGACTTAATGTCATAATTGAGTATGAACCAAAAATATGGACTTATATGCATAAGGTACCATAGTGATCTTAGGTCTAAAGATCACTTGCATAACTTTCACTTAGAGAACCATCTTTTGACATACAAGTAGAGTTTCATAAGTTGTTCTCTTCAGTGAGTTAATTAAGTGAACTCATTTCTTGATGAGCACCCATATTTTTGTATTAGTGTCTCCACATAAGTGGCTTGTGAGATTTATCATCCTCTTTATCCAGCATACATAGGATGTGCCAGTCTATTTGAAACATTAATCCCTGACTCAATATTTCTTTGATCAAAAATATTCAAGATTAGGATTTTAAGATTTTAGGTCTCATAGGCATGACCAAATCATATCCCCTAAAACCATTGCCCTGATCTTTGAGGTTCATCATAATCTTTAAATATAAAAGATGCAACTAGAATGATGAATCAAATGCCTCAATTATATTAAAAATTAGAATAAATATCATTACATAAGTTGGAGATTTAATAGAAAAGTTTCATCACACCACATATATGCGATTGGCTCATAGGACACTTATTCTTTTAATCTCCCACTTGCACTAAAGCCAATCATCCTTATATCTCAAACCCATCATTTGAGATGGTGATCAAATAGTTGCTATGATAGAGCTTTAGTAAATGGGTCTACTATATTGTTCTTAATATCTACTCGTTCTAATACAATATCTTATCTCTCAATAATCTTCCGAACGAGGTTGAACCATCTGAGGATGTGCTTTGACCTATGATGAGACCTTAGTTCCTTGGCTTGGATTACTATACCAGTATTATCATAATAAAGTGGTACTGATCATTCTATCTCAGAAATCACTCCTAGATCATCAATGAATTTTTTTATCCAGACAGGTTTTTTGGCAGCTTCACTAGCAGCAATGTACTTTTCCTCTATTGTTGAGTCAGCTATAGTATGCTGTTTCAAACTTTTCCAACTCACTGCACCTCTATTTAAGGTGAACACATATCCTGATATTGACTTGCTATCATCTGGATTTGACTGAAAACTAGAATCAGTATAACCTTCTAGTTTCAACTTTGATCTTTCATAAATCAAAAAAACATCTTTAGTTCTTCTTAGATACTTAAGAATATTTTTCATAGCTTTTCAATGATCCTTTCCTGGATTAGCTTGATATCTGCTGACTATGCCTAAAGCATAAGCCACATCAGGCCTGGTACATAACATGGTATACATAATCGATCCTACTGTCGAAGCATAAGGGATCGATTTCACTCTTTCTCTTTCTTCTGATGTCTTAGGAGACATCTTCTTAGAGTAACGTATGCCTTGACTTATGGGCAAGTAACCTCTCTTACTTTCCTCCATATTGAATCTCTTCAACACTAAATCAATGTACCTAGATTGGGATAAGCCTAGCAACCTATTACATCTATTTCTATAGATCTTTATTCCAAAAATATAGGATGCTTCACCCAAATCTTTCATGAAAAACTTATTTGATAGCCAAGTTTTAACTGACTGAAGCATCGGGATATCATTCCCAATAAGTAATATGTCATCGACATATAAAACCAAGAAGACTATAGCACTCCTACTAGTCTTCTTATATATACATGGTTCATCCACATTTTTTATGAAGCCAAACTCTTTGATTGTCATATCAAATCGGATGTTCCAACTCCTCGAAGCCTATTTTAATCTATAAATGGATCTTTTAAGTCTATATACTTGATTTGGTTTCACACTGGAAATAAATTCTTCTGGCTGAGTCATATAGACCTCTTTCTCAAGGTTATCATTAAGGAAAGCAGTGTTGACTTCCATCTACTAGATTTCATAATCATAGTATGCTACTATAACAAGTAAAATTCTTATAGACTTCAGCATAGCCACTTGTGAAATGATTTCATCATAATCAATTTCTTATTTCTATCTAAAATCTTTTGCCACCAATCTAGCCTTGTAGGTTTCAATTTGGCCATTTACTCCGATCTTCTTCTTGAAGGCCCACTTGTACCCTATAGGACTAATACCCTCTGGTGTATCAACCAAGGTCCAAACTTGGTTGGAATACATAGAATTCATTTTAGATTTCATTGCTTCTAACCACTCGTCAGAGTTTTTACTTATAACAGCATTTGAATAGGTCAATGGATCATCATCTTGAATGATATTTGCCTCATTATCATTTTCTATAATGAAACTATATCTAAGAGGTGCATGACGCACTCTGACTGACCTACGGGGAGCAGATGTATATTGTGGGTATACCTCATCCTTTGGTATTTCTGGTTGAGGACTATCATTAGATATTTCTGAAATAGTTTGTAGGTCATGAACTTCCTTAAGTTCAATATTCCTCCTACTACCTTCTTCTTGGATGAATTTCTTCTCCAAAAATATAGCATGCCTACTGACAATTATATTTTGTTCAGTAGGCCATAATATCCTTTAGTTTCCTTAGGATATCCTACAAACAAATATTTATCTATCCTTGCACTAAGCTTATATCCAAAATTATTCCTAACATAAGTAGAACAGCCCTATATCTTAAGATGCTTAAGATTAGGCTTCCTTCCATTCCATATCTCATATGGAGTGCTCAGAATAAACTTAGAAGGCATCTTGTTAAGAATATAAGCAGCAGTTTCTAAGGCATATCTCCAGAAGGATATTGGAAGATCAGCATAGCATATCATGGACCATACTATTTTCATAAGTGTACGATTTCTCCTTTCTACTACACCATTTAATTGTGGCATATAAGGTGTTCATTTAGAGAGAATTTCTTTATCTTTAAGATAATCAAGAAATTCACTGGATAAGTATTTGCTATCTCGATCAGATCGAAGGGCTTTAATACTTCTTCTAATTTGATTTTCGATCATCTTTTGATATTACTTAAACTTATCAAAAGCCTCAAATTTATATTTCATAAGATACAGATATCCATATCTTGATACGTCATCAGTAAATATGATAAAATAGGAATATCCTCCTTCGGCTTGAGTTATCATTGGCCCACATACATTTGAATGTACTAAGGCTAATAACTTATTTGCTCTTTCTCCATGTCCAAAAAATGGAGACTTGATCATTTTTTCCATAAGGCAAGATTCACAAGTCCAATATGATTCATAATCATGGGGTTCAAAGAATTTTTTTTTATATAACTTGTTAATTCTTGACTCACTAATATGATCGAGACGGTAATGCCAGAGAAATAATAAATTAATATCTTCTTTCTTTCTTTTCAATTTTTACCAATATAAGTATATTTTTATTAAGTGACAAAATCAGAAGACTATTATTAAAATGCCCATTGCAAACAAATTCACTTGCACAAAAAATAGAGCAACCTATGCTCATAAATTTTATTTGATAATCATTTTGTAACAAAAGAGGTACAGATATAATATTTCTTATTACATTAGGTATATAATATTCTTCTAATTTGAGAGTTCTTCCAGTTGGTAGCTCTAGTAGGCAAGTTCTCACAGCTTCAACAGAGATGGATTCTCCACTAGCACCGAACAACTTGAACTCATTTTTTTTTAGCCCTCTGATTCTTTATAGCTCCTGCAAGGAATTGCAGATATAAGAACCACATGAGGTATCTAATACCCAAGAATTACTAACTGAAGTACTTAATAAAAATATTGTATATATCATGTACATACCTTTATGTGCTGTATTTTTCTTTATTTTTGCAAGATAACTCTTGCAATTTTTCTTCTAATGTCCCATCTTGCCGTAGTGATAATAGGTCATGTCTATTGGGATATTTTTTACCTTCTTCTTGAAGGTGCTTCTTTTAGAGTTCAACTTATTTTTCTTTTTTGAATCCTTCCTGCCAGTCTTTTTCTTGTCCAGCAATAGAAGTGGACCTTTCTCTCCCTTGATGTGATTTTTTGCTCTTTTTAACATATTTAGTAGATTTGGCAGGATAGTATCCAATTTTTTCATGTGATAATTCACAGCAAACTAGGAGTCTGAGAGAGACTATAGTATGAGATCCTAACTAAGCTCTGCATCCATGGTAAAACCTAATTGACCCAATCTAGTAATTAAGTCAATTAGTTTCAATACATGATTCTGAATCGGAGTTCCCTCAGTCATTCGAGCCGGGAATAACTACTTAGATAATTTATACCTAGCAGTCCGGCTCTATTCTCCATAAAGCTTCTTTAAATTGAGTAATATGGAGGAAGCATCCATACTTTCATGTTGCCTTTGTAATTCATTACTCATGAAGGCCAACATGATGCATTTGATGGTCAAACTGTCATTTTACCACATCTTATATGTGAACTTGTCCTCTGAAGCATCTTCTCTGATTGGCCCTAGATCAGGAGTATCTAGAATATATGATAGCTTCTCTTGCATAAGCACTATGCATAAGTTTCTCAACTAGTCCATGTAATTTGGACCAATTAATTTATTTGTATCAAGAAAGCATCGCAATAAAAGTGAAGAAGCTATTATGCAGATATTTTAATCTACATGAAATAAGAACACTAATATAAGCAAACCACTCAAGATGACATGTATAACTAGATGAGATCTTTTATTCTACTTATTACTCCCACTATTTTACCATATACTATAGCCCTCTCTATGGCATACGAGAAAATCCTAAATCGGTTTCTTAGTGGGGTTGAGATCCTTATCCCTTAAGAAAATCTTGTGGATAATATAATAAACTTTAATAAGTTCAAAGGTAGAAAAGCCTATCCAATTACATCTCTATATAACTCTCAATATAACATGCCTCCAAAATATTCATAGTCTTGTGGATAGCATAACAAACTATAATGTTTTAGTTAAGTCTGACCCTTCATTTTCATCTGGTCATATTTGAAATTAATGTTGCTCTTGTGGATAGCACAACAAAACAATAATAATTCAAATATACCATAAGCATTTTAAAAAAATGCACCAAGATATTATTATATCAGTCCTCATGGTAAGTCTTGTGGATAGCACAACAAACTTACTATGGTTCTTGAAATAATAATCATCTGAGCATGAAGGAAGGCATTTGTAGTGTTCTTACTCACTATGCATTTTCAATTCAAGATTTCAATTGAATCAAATTGGTTAGGTAAGTGGGAGAGACGTAGGAGGCCTCCCGTTCTTGCCTTAGACATCAATTAAAATTGGTCAGATAAGTAACGGACCCAATTACTAAACCATGTTCTCTTTATCTTTCCATAATTACTTTCCTAGACATCAATTGACCAATTTCTATTAAGAATGGATTTGCTTTTTAATCTTTAACACTATGACTTTATATATATATATATATATATATATATATATATATATTATGAGGGATTTAAAGATCTTATGCACATCCTTAAAAATATTAATACATAAATCTATATTCTGTGCAACGTGAAACATATAAAATATTCATCATTTTAGGACAACTTTAAAGCATAACAGATTTGTGCTGATATGCTAGGACAACCATATAGGACGATGAATGAGTGCAACATGCATCATAATATCTTATCTAAGACATTATATCAAGTTGCCAAAAATAAAATTATAATAATAAAATCATGATCATATTTTATAACATAAAGCATTAGCATGATCATTCATAATACCATATATCATCCTTATCATATGACCAATCAAATCATGCTTTAAATCACTATTAGAAATATTCATGTATATGATTGATCCATATAAGGTGCGGCTCTGATACCACTATAGGATTTGATCGACATAGCGGAAGCATTGGATTTCAAAAATTTGGTCTATCAAACCCTAAACCCTAGGACCAATCTTGATGTAATTCGATCACATACATTTATAAGATAGATAATTAAATAGTATACCTTTAATAATCTGATTTGATAATGATATATTTCCATGAGACGCCCACGTGTTTGCCCTTCAATAGTGATCCACATGGGAATTAGGTTCAAGAACAATCCTTCTTGAATTTTTGCTTGCTGAATTTTGCACTAGAATTTCTTGGCCTTCCTTCTACTTTCTTCGCTCTAATTTATTCTTCTTTATTTTCTCTCTTAGCCTTCTTAAATATTCTTTCTAACCCATGTCTTAATTAAGACTCCTTATATTGGATAAGATCTTGTCTAAAGGAAGACTTCTTGTCTTATCAATACCTTGTTTAAAAGAAAGAGAGGAAGAATCTTAAGATAAGCCACTGAAATTAGAATACCCGACACCTCTCATCCATATCCTATTTATAGATCCAAATGAGGTGCCAATAGCATCCATTCCCAAGCACTTATCGGCCATTAAATAGTCTTATCAAGGGGCCAGATAAGTCTCTTAATGCAGAAGGAGTCTTGGAGTTACGGAAAAACTTATTTCTGCTTTCGGAATGTCATATATACATCATTTTATAAATAACTCCAAATTTTCTTTGATTTATTCCAAATTTTCTTTGACTTTCCTTCTGATATGGCATGGATAAGGAGAGAGTATATCTGATAGGTGGTGCTTAACCAAGAGCCTTCATGCAGAAGGATTCCTTGGTGCCAAAAAATAGAACTACACGACTCTTTGCGTTAATTCCTAGGAGTTTAATTTCCTGTGCCCACTATATTTGACTTGGTCAAATATTGTAAGTGCCTTATGAAAAAGGGACTCTACAAAAGGGTGTTAACCTGGTCAATGCCCCAAAGTAGAAGAACTTTAGGTCCTCTTGTGCACCATAATGAACCATATGCCACACTATGGTGTTAAACAAAAAGAAGGAGTTTCATGTGCCTTGGACTCTTCCAGATGAGTCCAATTAAATGCCAAGTAGCACCCATCTAATGGGTAGCCCTTATTGCTTAACCATATTTCAAATTAAATTAAAATTATTTAGCCAAAAAGCAAGGATTCGAGCCAAAACTGATTTGGCAAGAAATTAGGTTAGCCAACATATGCTAGCATGTCAATTAGCCATCCAATTAGGATCCAATGATCCTAAAATTAATTCTTGACCAATTTCTTTATATGTGTGATCCATTGGGCTCCATATCTAGCCAACAGTAGGCCTTGGTGCATTTTAATCTAATCCGATTGAACTCAATCTCAATCGATTAGGGTTAATATCAATCCAATTTCATTAATTAGAAAAATTATCTAATTGCGGATCGAATTAATCTCATTAATTCAATCAAACCCACAAGTCAAGATTGATATCTAGCAATATATCATGACTATCCGAAAGATATAAAATTTGGTAGAAATATCAAATATATCCTTTAGTAGCAAGTTTTCGTGTAATTCAGTCCCTCGATCATCCTACATCCTGAATATATTTGTGAGCATGGATAAATGTCAAACTCAAATACATATTCATGTCGATTCTCCATCAATCTATGATAACTCTAATAAACAATTACAACCCCTATCTAATCTTCATACTGCTCTGGCCAAAGTCTTACTGAGTTATCCATAGATGAGAATACATAGGATATCATCTCCTCTTACTAGGAGTGATCGACTCCTTGTTGACCTACTCACTACCTTCATATACATTTGACCATATCCAGAACATTCCACTCATGACTTAATGTCATGATTGAGTATGAACCAAAAATATGGTTATGTGCATAAGGTAGTATGGTGATCTTAGGTCTAAGAATCACTTGCATAATTTTCACTTAGAGAACCATCTTTTGACATACAAGTAAGATTCCATAAGTTATTCTCTTCAGTGAGTCAATTCAGTGAACTCATTTCTTAATAAGCATCTACAATTTTGTATTAGTATTTTCACATAAATGGCTTATGAGATCCATCATCCTCTCTATCGAGCATACATAGGATGTACAAGTCTATCCAAAATATTGATCCCCGACTCAATGTTTCTTCGATCAGGAATATTCAAGATTAAAATTTTAGGATTTTAGATCTTACAGACATGACCGAATCATATCCCCTAAAATTATTGTCATAATCTTTGGGGTTCATCATAATTTTTAAATATAAAAGATACAACTAGAATGATGAATCAAAAGCCTCAATTTTATTAAAAATCAAAATAAATGTCATCACATGAGTTGAAAATTTAATAAAAAAGTTTCATCACACCACATATATGTGATTAGCTTGTAGGACACTTATTCTTTCAAAGGATTCTAGGGGCCATGTTTGAAGAAAAAATCATGTTTTTCTTTCAACAGGATCATTCAGATCTGATTGGATCTAAAAAAATATTTTAATTTTTTTCTACGATCCTAATCAAATCTGAGATATCTTGGATCTGATCCTAAAGATATGATATTAAAATAAATAGTAATCAATAACATTCTTTTCGGAAATTGTTATCCTAGTTCCATATAATCAAACAGAATGGATCTATGTTGGAAGACGAAGTTTTTTTTGATCTGTTAGATATATGTGCCCTAGAAGCCAGAATTGGCTGACACTTGTAATACACTTCTAGGGGCAAAATTATAATTTTGACTAAAATCAATAAATGGGTTATTTTCTATCACATATGTGTATTTAGTGTCTGTGATACATCCTTTGAGTTAATGGTAATGATAATTCATATTTTCAAGAGTTGAAAATTTAAGACATGAATAATCATTATTAACTCATAAAATGCTCCCGACCATAGGATCATCACGAGGATGGTGATTGATCCGGAAGGTTGGTGTACAATCGCTTCTCTTTAGTAGATGAGTCTTGAGTCTACGGTGTGGAGACACCGGAGCGAGAGTACAGGTACTCGTTAGAGAACGAGGGCACTGAGCGTGACCACCTCGAGTAGTCATTAGGGAGTCTACCTTCTCGTCAATGACTGACTCGATGCTGCAGTAGTGTGTCTGGTTCTTTGACCTGAGATGCATCGGCAGTTCACCTTGAGGGTGTTATAGTTTGACTACACCATTACTCGGTCTCCTAGCCATATGGAACCCTGAGGTGTATGTTGGCTATGACATGTTCATTGTAGGAACTGGATTGCATCAAGATGGAATCTATCTACCTCGGTGGTAGAGGAGCAGCCCTATGATGATCATGAGAATCAAGTCCAGAAGCCCATGGCCATGGCAGAGTGAAATAATAGAAAGAGTTTCTATTTAGATTTTCACATTGGACTCGAATCGAATGATTACATCATATGACAGAGACTAGGGTTTGACGAGTTCACCTTAACCCTAATCTGATCGGGGCTCAAGATAGAAGAACTTAATCACACAGGTAGCTGCACCAAGAGGTTCGCATTCAGCTCTGATGGGTTGCCACCATATACTGCTAGGTGTCACTGGTGGATTTTGGGAGCAATTAGAATGATTTAGATGATCGATCATTCTAGCTGTTCGAATCAGAAGAGTTCTGATCCATCGAAAGGAGTTTCGATGATGTCGATGATAGAGATCATGACATATCCCATTACCATACAGAACTGAACCTAACTGGGTCACACAAACAAGGGTTTGAATCTGGTGATCATCAATTGAACTGATCTAGTTCAATTGATCTGAATGAGATTCAATTAGGTTCAAGGAAATCGTGCTAGCACTCGATTGAACCTAACGTTCTTCTTTTGCTATCATAAATAAGTTGTCCTGTCTGAGCCAAAGGAGTTTGTGCTCAATCAGAGGCCTTCATATGGTCTGACTGGAGGAGGTTGTCCAAGTCAGAAAAGGTTGTCTTATTTGTAAGACATTACCTGCCATTTTTGGTCACCTGCCATTTCTTGTTCTTTGACTTTGGTCAAAAGTCTACCTTTGACTGGTCAAACGTTGACCATTGACACTTTGACTTTTGACCACATGTCATGCACCTATTGGAGAGCTGGTGGGGGCCTGTCCCCCTGCCAGAACCTGGCAAGGAGAAGGGCGCACGCCACCCTAGGCGTGTGCCCAAGTTGGAGGCGCCTAGGAGTCCTTGTTGGACAAGGACTCCATCTCCTTTTTGGATTCCAATTAGAGTTCTTCTAAGAACCAACTTTGACTGGTCTTAGGCACCCTCTAAGGAGGAATCCAGGGGACTCTCTATTCCCACCAATCAGATTTAGATCTGATTTCACAAAGGGTTGTGATTGGTTGGGAAGAAGAGGAGTTGGATCACAGCTTAGTCTATAAATAAGACCCTGCGCCCAACTCAGATTAAAAAGTTCAATTGAGAAAATTGAAAACCCACGCCCCAAGGCTGCCTCTCCCCTCCTTCTCCATGCCATAACCTCCTTCTCCCCTTGCTCTCCACGTCCAAAAGGAGTTTTGGACCTTGGTTGGTGCGATTCAGATCAAAGAAAGGCGATCAAAAGCTAAGAAGGCTGCGCTGCTGCAAAGGACGACTGCTCATCTTCAAAAGAGTTTTGAAGATCCTCCAGATCAGATCCAGATCTGAATTTTTGGAGGTGTGATAGAGAAGAAGAGGATCTCCAGATCCAACCCGAGTGGATACCGGTAGAGGCCAGGCGCTTGCGTGGCTAAGATCCAGAACCTTCCGCTGCAAACAGGATCATCAACAGGGTAATAGGATTACCCAGATCAGGTAAATTAAATTTGATTTAATTTATCTTTTAATTTTATTTTATTAAAATAATAAGAATCAGATCTGAAAATATATCAAGATCTGATTGGAATCAAGAGAAAAATTTTTGAAATATATCTCTTGATCTGATCAGATCTGAACGAACCTGGACCGGGAAATCAGGATTTCCCTTCAACTGGTATCAGAGCCATGGTTCTAAATTGTTTAGATCTGATTTTAAATTTATTTTAATTAGAAAATAATTGATTTTAGATGTCACATGAGATGTGATCAGATCTGAAATCAGAAAAAATTAAAATTAAATAATTTGGATCTAAGATTAGAAGATATGCATGACTAGTTCTAGAATAGAATAGTTCTATAGAATAGTTCTTGCATGTTTTTGATTTAATCTGATTAAATCATATTTTAGATCTTTTTATTTACTATTTTTTGATATTATAAGTGTTATAATAACATCTAAAAAATAGCAAATAAAAATTATTTAATTTTTGAATATCATATGAGATATGATTGATGCATGTCTAGACTAGTTGTAGAATAGTTCTACATAATTGTCTAGATTAGAATTTATTTTGATTAGATCAATTTAAATCTAATTTTTTAGATTATTATGAGATAATTTAGATCTGAAAACATATGCATGATTTGATACATGAGATGTATGCAAAATATGCCATGATTAGATCTACTTTATATATGAGATATATGATATAGATCTGATATTGTTTTGTAGTATTGAATGTTCCTGATTAAGGCGTTCCTCTTGGCCGTCCGGTCATAAGAACGAAGAAGGGTTTAAAGGCCCTCTCTTCCCATTCGATGGGGTGTTCTTATGATGTGTAGGGGTGCTGCGTGTTCGTCCTTAATCAGAAACCCAAAACTTACTTTCTGCAAAACCCTAGATCCTGAAACCCTAGGATTTATTGTGCATATTTTGTTTATGAACCCTACTTAATTAAGAATTAAGTTTATGGAATATTAATTAGGTCTAAAATTGAGAATTTCAGATCTAAGACATATTCATAATACTGGGTTCGGGCTTGGGTAGCTCAATTAGGTCTAAGCGGTTGATCAAACCGAATCAAGAGTTGGTTAGATGGGATCAACAATGCTTAAATTGACCAGCCTAATAGGATTAAGTCTGGGTCAAGATCGAGTCACGATCAAGCAAGACCTAATTAGGCTCAGAGGTTAGAGTCTGGATTGTAGGCTAACCCAATTGGTTCTGACTCAACAATTTGGTGTCTAAGGTAAGTTTGGCATAGACGACCGACTGGTTTTTAATTGGAAGCTACTCGACCTGAATGCGTTCTTGTACGAGTTAATGGCATATTCCTTCCACCGGTCTCACTTACCTGGCCATATCTGTTGACACAGTTCTGATCTGAGGTGGTCAATAATCCGAGCTAACCCATGCCACTAGGTTAGTCATAATTGTTATGACTAAGCCAAGTCTAGTTTAATGAGACCTGAATCAATTCTCCCTAAGAAAAGATTAAGTCTGAGGTCTTCCACCATTGTAGATGTGCGGGCCCTTCCCGGGGTTGATTGTTCTCGGCTGGATACAGTGGCTCAGTTGCACCGGGAAGATGCAACCATGTCTATTAGGCATTGGATGCTATGGGCTGGAGGATGAGTTGGGCTCAATATTTCGGATACGGTGAGAGACTCAATTAGGAACCCAGTCTATGCAAATGGTGGGTCTGACTTAACTAAGGAGTGGATCAATATTCTGGATACGGTGAGATTCATGAATTAGAGACCAAGTTTGGGTGCACCATGATTAGAGAATCATTGAACAAGAGTTGTTCACTCATTGGCTAACCCATCACCAATAACTGTTAGGTGAGGTGATGAGTCAGTTGGTGAGACCGCACCACCCACTAGAAATCATTAATCGTGGAGATTTTCGCATCTCTACAGAGGGAGTGTAGGGATCCGAGAAAATAGTGGGAGCTAATTTGTTTAAAAATAAAATCCCTAAACAAATTGGTCAAGTCAAAATTACAGTATCTAACTAGAATCTTTGACTCTCTACAGGAAATATGTCTGCGTCCAACCCATTGGCACGTATCCTGGACACACATAGACTGACTGGACCCAATTATAAAGATTGGCTCAGGAACTACAAAATTATTTTGGGTTCCGAGAAGTTAACCCATGTTTTGGACCAGGACCCTCCCACATTACCAGCCCGTCCATCTGTTGAACAGAGAGCGTCTCTGGAAAAATGGATTGACGAAGATAATAAGGCCAGATATTACATGTTGGGCTCGATGTCTGATGAGCTCCAGCGCCAACATGAGGATATCGGGACTGCTCGCCAAATGTTGGCTCACCTGCAGGAGATGTTTGGTGAACAGAGTCGCGCAGCCAAATATCAAGTCACAAAATGACTTTTTAAGGCTAAGATGCGTGATGGGCAGTCAGTCCAAGATCACTGTCTGACAATGATCAAGGACATGGAAGAGCTTGAGAAGCTCGGTGTGAAGTTGGACTTGGACCTGCAGAACGATATCATTCTGCAATCCTTGACTGATGCATATGGGCAATTCATCATGAATTACCACATGCATAAACTTCAGAATTCCTTGGCCGAGTTAATGAATATGCTGGTTACCGCTGAGCTTTCTATGAAAGGTTCTAAAGGCTCAGTTCTTGCTATGGAACGGACTTCTTCCAAAAGAAAGTCTTATGGAAAGAAAAAGAAGTCTGTGAAAAAGCAAAAGGTGGAAGGATCAAAGAAGAAGAAGGCAGAATCGAAGAAAAAGGCCGATGGCAAAGGAAAGTGTTTCCATTGCAACAGCGACGGCCATTGGAAGCGGAACTGCCCTACTTACCTGGCCACCCTGAAGAACAAGAAGGAAGGTCCTTCTGGAGGTATGCTCGTTATTGAGTCTAACCTTACGGTTTCTTCTGCATCCAGTTGGGTGCTTGACTCTGGTTCTAGTGCTCATCTGTGCACTTCTATGCAGGGTCTTGAGGATAGCAGGAGGCTGAGGGATGGAGACATGATCCTACGCGTTGGTAATGGAGCAAGAGTTGCTGCAGTAGCCGTGGGAACATACCCTCTGCGATTACCATTCGGTTTAGACTTAGTTTTGCAAGACTGTTATTTTGTGCCTGCAGCCAGCAGGAATTTGATTTCTGTTTCATGCTTAGCACAAGAAGGTTATGTGATCACCTTCTTTAAGGACCATTGTAACATTCTTTATGAAAGAAATAAAATTGCAAATGGTTTCCTTATTAATGGTCTTTATCAGCTACATATTGATGTACCTGTTCTAACTATCGAGCAAAACGTGAATGCCAAACGACCTAGGGATAGTCCAAACGACAGATATCTATGGCACCTGAGATTAGGTCATATAGCAGAAGATAGGATCAACAAATTGGAGAAAAATGGACTATTGAGTCCATTGACTTCCGAGTCATATCCAACTTGTGAATCCTGTCTTCAAGGCAAAATGACTAAACTCCCTTTTGTTGGACATGGGGAGAGGGCCACAGATCTCCTTGCCCTAGTACATACTGATGTGTGCGGCCCATTTGATGTGCCGGCTAGAGGCAATTTTGTCTACTTCATTACCTTTACCGATGATCTGTCTAGGTATGGGTATGTGTATCTTATGAGACACAAGTCTGAAGCCTTTGAAAAGTTCAAAGAATTCAGACATGAAGTAGAAAAACAAACAGGAAAACCCATTAAGGTTCTTCGATCAGATCGAGGAGGTGAATACCTTAGCAGGGAATTCCTAGACTATCTCAAGGATAATGGCATAGTCTCTCAATGGACTCCACCAGGAACACCTCAACTCAACGGGGTTTCAGAATGGAGAAATCGGACTCTATTAGATATGGTTCGATCCATGATGAGCTTCACAGACCTCCCTGATTTTCTTTGGGGACACTCATTGTTAACTTCAATCTATCTACTGAATAGGGTTCCCTCTAAAACCGTTCCTACCACACCGTATGAGATATGGCACGGTAAGAAACCAAGTCTGAGTCATCTCAGAATTTGGGGTTGTCCGGCTCATGTCAAAAGACAACAAGCGGACAAGTTAGAGTTTAGGTCCTTCAGAGCTCGATTCATAGGATATCCTAAAGAGTCATTAGGATACTATTTCTACATTCCAGAAGACCACAATGTGATTGTGAGTCGACATGCCATCTTTCTTGAAAAATAGTTTATTCAAGATAGCGGCATTGGAAAACAGATCAAGCTTGATGAGAAAGTCTCACAAGCAGAACGAGCTAAGGACCAAGTGGAACCAAATCAGGTTGAGCCAATAAGAACACTACCTCCTCCACCTCGTAGATCGGAAAGAGTTTTCCCGTCCCCCTGAAAGATACTTAGGTATTATTTCAGAGGATGTAGAGGAAATGTTCCTCGTAGGTAATGGTGCTCATGGTGATGATCCCAAAACCTACAACGAGGCGATATCAGATATCGACTCCGAGAAATGGCTAGAGGCAATGCAGTCAGAAATTGACTCGATGCACTCAAACCAAGTCTGGACCTTGGTAGATCCACCAGAAGGTATAGTACCTATTGGATGTAAATGGATCTTCAAGAGAAAGATTGGTGCAGATGGGAATGTGGAGACATTCAAGGCTAGATTGGTGGCAAAAGGTTATAGTCAACGCGAAGGCATAGACTATCAGGATACCTTTTCCCCAGTAGCTATGCTAAAATCCATCCGCACATTGCTTGCTGTTGCAGCCTATTTCGATTATGAAATATGGCAAATGGACGTGAAAACGGCATTCCTTGAAATGGATATCTTGAGGAAGATATCTATATGGAACAGCCGCTAGGTTTCACATCCAGTGATACTGATCACAAGGTTTGCAAGCTGCAAAGGTCCATATATGGACTTAAGCAAGCATCTCGGAGCTGGAACACTCGTTTCAATGATGTGATCAAAAAGTTTGGTTTCATCAAAAATGAAGAGGAACCATGTGTTTTCAAAAGGGTCAGTGGGAGCGCTGTTGTCTTCCTCGTATTGTACGTGGATGACATCCTCCTTATTGGGAATGATATTCCCATGTTGACATCAGTCAAGATGTGGTTGTCCAAGGAATTCTCCATGAAAGACCTAGGTGAAGCATCCTTTATTCTAGGAATTAAGGTCTATAGGGATAGACCGAATAGGATGCTAGGACTTTCACAGAAGATGTACATAGAGAAAGTACTAAAGAGGTTTAGTATGGAAAACTCTAAGAGGGGATTAATACCCTTCAGACATGGTATTCATCTTTCCAAGAA
>QRFJ01000664.1:271227-307966 GCA_006176705.1 Cocos nucifera | reverse complement strand
GGCAGTCAGTCCAAGATCACTGTCTGACAATGATCAAGGACATGGAAGAGCTTGAGAAGCTCGGTGTGAAGTTAGACTTGGACCTGCAGAACGATATTATTCTGCAATCCTTGACTGATGCATATGGGCAATTCATCATGAATTACCACATGCATAAACTTCAGAATTCCTTGGCCGAATTAATGAATATGCTGGTTACCGCTGAGCTTTCTATGAAAGGTTCTAAAGGCTCAGTTCTTGCTATGGAACGGACTTCTTCCAAAAGAAAGTCTTATGGAAAGAAAAAGAAGTCTGTGAAAAAGCAAAAGGTGGAAGGATCAAAGAAGAAGAAGGCAGAGCCGAAGAAGAAGGCCGATGTCAAAGGAAAGTGTTTCCATTGCAACAGCGACGGCCATTGGAAGCGGAACTGCCCTACTTACCTGGCCACCCTGAAGAACAAGAAGGAAGGTCCTTCTGGAGGTATGCTCGTTATTGAGTCTAACCTTACGGATTTCTTCTGCATCCAGTTGGGTGCTTGACTCTGGTTCTAGTGCTCATCTGTGCACTTCCTATGCAGGGTCTTGAGGATAGCAGGAGGCTGAGGGATGGAGACATGATCCTACGCATCGGTAATGGAGCAAGAGTTGCTGCAGTAGCCGTGGGAACATACCCTCTTCGATTACCATCTGGTTTAGACTTAGTTTTGAAAGACTGTTATTTTGTGCCTGCAGCTAGCAGGAATTTGATTTCTGTTTCATGCTTAGCACAAGAAGGTTATGTGATCACCTTCTTTAAGGACCATTGTAACATTCTTTATGAAAGAAATAAAATTGCAAATGGTTTCCTTATTAATGGTCTTTATCAGCTACATATTGATGTACCTATTTCTAACTATCGAGCAAAACGTGAATGCCAAACGACCTAGGGATAGTCCAAACGACAGATATCTATGGCACCTGAGATTAGGTCATATAGCAGAAGATAGGATCAACAAATTGGAGAAAAATGGGCTATTGAGTCCATTGACTTTCGAGTCATATCCAACTTGTGAATCTTGTCTTCAAGGCAAAATGACTAAACTCCCTTTTGTTGGACATGGGGAGAGGGCCACAGATCTCCTTGCCCTAGTACATACTGATGTGTGCGGCCCATTTGATGTGCCGGCTAGAGGCAATTTTGTCTACTTCATTACCTTTACCGATGATCTGTCTAGGTATGGGTATGTGTATCTTATGAGACACAAGTCTGAAGCTTTTGAAAAGTTCAAAGAATTCAGACATGAAGTAGAAAAACAAACAGAAAAACCCATTAAGGTTCTTCGATCAGATCGAGGAGGTGAATACCTTAGCCGGGAATTCCTAGACTATCTAAAGGAAAATGGCATAGTCTCTCAATGGACTCCACCAGGAACACCTCAACTCAACGGGGTTTCAGAATGGAGAAATCGGACTCTATTGGATATGGTTCGATCCATGATGAGCTTCACAGACCTCCCTGATTTTCTTTGGGGACACTCATTGTTAACTTCAATCTATCTACTGAATAGGGTTCCCTCTAAAACCGTTCCTACCACACCGTATGAGATATGGCACGGTAAGAAACCAAGTCTGAGTCATCTCAGAATTTGGGGTTGTCCGGCTCATGTCAAAAGACAACAAGCGGACAAGTTAGAGTTTAGGTCCTTTAGAGCTCGATTCATAGGATATCCTAAAGAGTCATTAGGATACTATTTCTACATTCCAGAAGACCACAATGTGATTGTGAGTCGACATGCCATCTTTCTTGAAAAATAGTTTATTCAAGATAGCGGCATTGGAAAATAGATCAAGCTTGATGAGAAAGTCTCACAAGTGGAACGAGCTAAGGACCAATTGGAACCAAATCAGGTTGAGCCAATAAGAACACTACCTCCTCCACCTCGTAGATCGGAAAGAGTTTTCCATCCCCCTGAAGAGATACTTAGGTATTATTTCAGAGGAAGTAGAGAAAATGTTCCTCGTAGGTAATGGTGCTCATGGTGATGATCCCAAAACCTACAACGAGGCGATATCAGATATCGACTCCGAGAAATGGCTAGAGGCAATGCAGTCAGAAATTGACTCGATGCACTCAAACCAAGTCTGGACCTTGGTAGATCCACCAGAAGGTATAGTACCTATTGGGTGTAAATGGATCTTCAAGAGAAAGATTGGTGCAGATGGGAATGTGGAGACATTCAAGGCTAGACTAGTGGCAAAAGGTTATAGTCAACGCGAAGGCATTGACTATCAGGATACCTTTTCCCCAGTGGCTATGCTAAAATCCATCCGCACATTGCTTGCCGTTGCAGCCTATTTCGATTATGAAATATGGCAAATGGACGTGAAAACGGCATTCCTAAATGGATATCTTGAGGAAGATATCTATATGGAACAGCCGCTAGGTTTCACATCCAGTGATACTGATCACAAGGTTTGCAAGCTGCAAAGGTCCATATATGGACTTAAGCAAGCATCTCGGAGCTGGAACACTCGTTTCAATGATGTGATCAAAAAGTTTGGTTTCATCAAAAATGAAGAGGAACCATGTGTTTTCAAAAAGGTCAGTGGGAGCGCTGTTGTCTTCCTCGTATTGTACGTGGATGACATCCTCCTTATTGGGAATGATATTCCCATGTTGACGATCAGTCAAAATGTGGTTGTCCAAGGAATTCTCCATGAAAGACCTAGGTGAAGCATCCTTTATTCTAGGAATTAAGGTCTATAGGGATAGACCGAATAGGATGCTAGGACTTTCACAGAAGATGTACATAGAGGAAGTACTAAAGAGGTTTAGTATGGAAAACTCTAAGAGGGGATTAATACCCTTCAGACATGGTATTCATCTTTCCAAGAAGATGTGCCCTAGCACACCTGAGGAAATAGAACGCATGAGCAAGATCCCTTATGCTTCTGCAATAGGGAGCCTCATGTATGCCATGCTATGTACACGACCTGATATAGCCCATGCTGTGAGTGTCACAAGCAGATATCAGTCAAATCCAGGTGAAGAACACTGGACTTCTGTGAAATGTATCCTTAAGTACTTGAGAAGAACTAAGGATATGATGTTGGTCTTTGGTAATGGAGAACTCCAAGTCCAGGGATACACAGACTCAGATTTCATGTCCGATATAGATGATCGAAAGTCGACATCTGGGAGTCTGTTTGTGTGCAATGGTGGAGCTGTCAGCTGGAAGAGTTCCAAGCAAATGGTGATAGCAGATTCCACCATGGAAGCAGAATATATCGCTGCATCAGAGGCTGCGAAGGAAGCATTCTGGTACAAGAAGTTTGCTGCAGAAATCGGAGTAATGCCATCAGATGCCATTCCTCTATACTGCGACAACAATGGCGCCATAGCCCTTGCTAAGGAGCCGAGGTCTCACCAGAAATCCAAGCACATTGAGCGGCGATACCACCTCATCCGCGATTACCTCGAGAAGGGTTACGTCGAGGTCAAGAGAGTCGACTCCGCAGATAATGTGGCAGACCCACTTACAAAGCCGTTGGGCCAGCAGAAGTTCGAAGCCCACCTTGAGAAGATGGGACTTAGACTTGTAGCCAATTGGCTTTAGGACAAGTGGGAGATTGTTAGATATATGTGCCCTAGAAGCCAGAATTGGCTGACACTTGTAATACACTTCTAGGGGCAAAATTATAATTTTGACTAAAATCAATAAATGGGTTATTTTCTATCACATATGTGTATTTAGTGTCTGTGATACATCCTTTGAGTTAATGGTAATGATAATTCATATTTTCAAGAGTTGAAAATTTAAGACATGAATAATCATTATTAACTCATAAATTGCTCCCGACCATAGGATCATCACGAGGATGGTGATTGATCCGGAAGGTTGGTGTACAATCGCTTCTCTTTAGTAGATGAGTCTTGAGTCTACGGTGTGGAGACACCGGAGCGAGAGTACAGGTACTCGTTAGAGAACGAGGGCACTGAGCGTGACCACCTCGAGTAGTCATTAGGGAGTCTACCTTCTCGTCAATGACTGACTCGATGCTGCAGTAGTGTGTCTGGTTCTTTGACCTGAGGTGCATCGGCAGTTCACCTTGAGGGTGTTATAGTTTGACTACACCATTACTCGGTCTCCTAGCCATATGGAACCCTGAGGTGTATGTTGGCTATAGCATGTTCATTGTAGGAACTGGATGGCATCAAGATGGAATCTATCTACCTCGGTGGTAGAGGAGCAGCCCTATGATAATCATGAGAATCAAGTCCAGAAGCCCATGGCCATGGCAGAGTGAAATAATAGAAAGAGTTTCTATTTAGATTTTCACATTGGACTCGAATCGAATGATTACATCATATGACAGAGACTAGGGTTTGACGAGTTTCACCTTAACCCTAATCTGATCGGGGCTCAAGATAGAAGAACTTGAATCACACAGGTAGCTGCACCAAGAGGTTCGCATTCAGCTCTGATGGGTTGCCACCATATACTGCTAGGTGTCACTGGTGGATTTTGGGAGCAATTAGAATGATTTAGATGATCGATCATTCTAGCTGTTCGAATCAGAAGAGTTCTGATCCATCGAAAGGAGTTTCGATGATGTCGATGATAGAGATCATGACATATCCCATTACCATACAGAACTGAACCTAACTGGGTCACACAAACAAGGGTTTGAATCTGGTGATCATCAATTGAACTGATCTAGTTCAATTGATCTGAATGAGATTCAATTAGGTTCAAGGAAAATCGTGCTAGCACTCGATTGAACCTAACGTTCTTCTTTTGCTATCATAAATAAGTTGTCCTGTCTGAGCCAAAGGAGTTTGTGCTCAATCAGAGGCCTTCATATGGTCTGACTGGAGGTTGTCCAAGTCAGAAAAGGTTGTCTTATTTTGTAAGACATTACCTGCCATTTTTGGTCACCTGCCATTTCTTGTTCTTTGACTTTGGTCAAAAGTCTACCTTTGACTGGTCAAACGTTGACCATTGACACTTTGACTTTTGACCACATGTCATGCACCTATTGGAGAGCTGGTGGGGGCCTGTCCCCCTGCCAGAACCTGGCAAGGAGAAGGGCGCACGCCACCCTAGGCGTGTGCCCAAGTTGGAGGCGCCTAGGAGTCCTTGTTGGACAAGGACTCCATCTCCTTTTTGGATTCCAATTAGAGTTCTTCTAAGAACCAACTTTGACTGGTCTTAGGCACCCTCTAAGGAGGAATCCAGGGGACTCTATTCCCACCAATCAGATTTAGATCTGATTTCACAAAGGGTTGTGATTGGTTGGGAAGAAGAGGAGTTGGATCACAGCTTAGTCTATAAATAAGACCCTGCGCCCAACTCAGTTTAAGATTCAATTGAGAATTGAAAACTCCACACCCCAAGGCTGCCTCTCCCCTCCCTCTCCATGCCAAACCACCTTCTCCCCTTGCTCTCCACGTCCAAAAGGAGTTTTGGACCTTGGTTGGTGCGATTCAGATCAAAGAAAGGCGATCAAAAGCAAGAAGGCTGTGCTGCTGCAAAGGACGACTGCTCATCTTCAAAAAGAGTTTTGAAGATCCTCCAGATCAGATCCAGATCTGATTTTTAGAGACTTGATAGAGAAGAAGAGGATCTCCAGATCCAATCCGAGTGGATACCAATAGAGACCAGGCGCTTGCATGGCTAAGATCCAGAACCTTCCGCTGCAAACAGGATCATCAACAGGATAATAGGATTACCCAGATCAGGTAAATTAAATTTGATTTAATTTATCTTTTAATTTTATTTTATTAAAATAATAAGAATCAGATCTGAAATATATCAAGATCTGATTAGGATCAAGAAAAAATTTTTTGAAATATATCTCTTGATCTGATCAGATCTTAACGAACCTAGACCGAGAAATCAGAATTTTTCTTCAAAATCATCTCTTCAAAAATTTGATTTGGATCTAATCTTGAAGTTCTTCAAAACTTCTTTGAAGAATCAGCGATCGTCTTTTTCAGTAGTGCTGCCTTCTTCCTGATCTTGGTGCCTTTCTTCCTTGGATTGCACTTGAACCCATGCCCAACTCCTTTGGGCATGGAGAGGATAGAGAGAGGATTAGAGGGAGGCATGGAATAGAGGAGGGCAGCCTTACGGCATGGTGAAAGAAAAAGGCTCTTGAACCCTAGGCGCAGATAGGGTTTAAATAGACCCTACTGCACCATGCAGTGCCACATCATCCCAACTAATCAGAGGCCTTCATTCAATCAGATCTAAATCTGATTAGTGGGATGATGTCATCTGATTCAATTAGATGAGAGTCCCTCAAAAATCCACATAGGTGGCTGCAACACTAGGTAAACCAGAATTCTTTGGCACCTAGGTGTTTAAACATATCAAAATATCCTGAAGTCCCATCTGTATGAGACTCCATCTCTTATCCACATGAGGTGCATGCCTAGGGTGGCATGCTCTCTCTCTCTCTTGCCTGATCTAGCAGGGGGACAAGAGCCCCAGGTGCTCTCCTATAGGCGCATGACACATAGCCCTATGTCCAAGTGTCTAGGGTCAACTATTGACCAATGTCCAAAACAAGAATTAACAGGTGATAGGAATTGGTAGGTATTATCTTAAATCCATCTAATAAATTAAGATAATCTTTTAATGATTTGGACAAGCTCCAATCATACTAAGATAAGGTTTCTGAGTAAGTCCAAACAAATTTGGCTCAGTCGAGACGAACCAAAATGATTACAAAAGAAGAATGTTAGGCTCAATCATGTGCTAGCATAAATTTCTTGAACCTAATTGGATCTAATCCAAATCAATTAAATTGGATTAGTCCAATTGATGACATCCAAACCCAAATTCTTTTTTGTGTGATCTAGTTAGGTTCAATTTCGTATGGTAATAAGATATGTTGCGATCTTTATCATCAACATCATCAAAACACCTTTCGATGGACTAGAATTTTTTTGATTCATACAATTAGAATGATCGATCATCTAAATCATTCTAATTACTCCCAAAATCCATCAATGACACTTAGCAGTATATGGTAGCAATCCATCAGAACTAAAAGTAAATCTCTCGGTGCAGCTACCTATGTGATTGGGTTCTTCTATCTTGAGCTCTGACTGAATTAGGGTTAAGGTGAACTCGTCAAACCCAATATCTGTTATATGAATTAATCATTTGATTTAAGTCCAATGTGAAACCCTAAAAGAAACTCTTTCTATCATCTTCACTCTATCATGGCCATGGGCTTAAGAACCCAATCTCATGATTATCATAGGGCCGCTGCTCATCTACTAAGATAGATAGATCTCCTATTATGCAATCTAATTCCTATAATGAACGTACTATAGCCAACATATACCTCAGAATTTTGAATGACTAGGAGATCGAGTTATGGTGTAGTCAAACTATAACACTCTCAAGATGAACTATCGATGTACCTCAGATCAAAGAACCAGATACACCACTGCAGCATCGAGTCAATCATCAACGAGAAGGTAGACTTTCTAATGACTACTCGAGGTGGTCACGCTCAGTGCCCTCGTTCTCTATCGAGTACCTATACTCTTGCTCTGGTGTCTCCACACCGTAGACTCAAGACTACATCTATCCTAAAGAAAATGATTCGTACACCTAATTTTTCGGAATCGAATCACCATCCTCGTGATGATCCTATGGATCGGAAAGCAATTTATGAGTTAATAATGATTATTCATGTCTTAAATTTTCAACTCTTGAAAATATAAATTATCATTATCATTAACTGAAAGGATGTATCATAAATACTTTAAATACACACTGTGATAGAAAATAATCTTTTTATTAATTTATAGTCAAAATTATAAAATTGCCCTTAGAAGTGTATTACAAGTGTCAGTCAATCTGGCTTCTAGGACACAAATCTAACAAACTCCCACTTGACCTAAAGCCAATTGGCTACAAATCTAAGTCCCATCTTCTTAAAGTGGGCTTCATTCTTCTGCTGGCTCAATGGCTTTGTCAGTGGATCAGCCGTATTATCTGCAGTGTCGACTCTCTTGACCTCGACGTATCTCTTCTCGAGGAAATCACAGATGAGGGGGATGTGCTTGAATTTTGGATGAGATCTCGACTTCTTAGGTAGGGCTATGGCATCATTATTGTCACAATACAGAGGGATGGCATCTGATGGCATCACTTTGAGCTTTGCGATGAACTTCTTATACCAGAATGCCTCCTTTATATCCTCCAATGCAGCGATGTATTTTGCTTCCATGGTGGAGTCTCCTATCACCATCTGCTTGAAACTCTTTCAACTGACAACTCCACCATTACAAATAAATAGACTTTCAAATGTCGACTTTCGATCATCTATGTCAGACATAAAATCTAAGTCTGTATACCCCTGGACCTGAAGTTCTCCATTACCAAAGACTAGAAACATATCCTTAGTCCTTCTCAAGTACTTAAGGATACATTTCACAGAAGTCCAGTGTTCTTCACCTGGATTTGACTGATATCTGCTTGTGACACTCACAGCATGGGCTATATCAGGTCGTGTACATAGCATGGCATACATGAGGCTCCTATTGCAGAAGCATAAGGGATCTTGCTCATGCGTTCTATTTCCTCAGGTGTGCTAGGGCACATCTTCTTGGAAAGATGAATACCATGTCTGAAGGGTATTAATCCCCTCTTAGAGTTTTCCATACTAAACCTCTTTAGTACTTCCTCTATGTACATCTTCTGTGAAAGTCCTAGCATCCTATTCGGTCTATCCCTATAGACCTTAATTCCTAGAATAAAGGATGCTTCACCTAGGTCTTTCATGGAGAATTCCTTGGACAACCATATTTTGACTGTCGTCAACATGGAAAAATCATTCCCAATAAGGAGGATGTCATCCACGTACAATACGAGGAAGACAACAGCGCTCCCACTGACCTTTTTGAAAACACATGGTTCCTCTTCATTTTTGATGAAACCAAACTTTTTGATCACATCATTGAAATGAGTGTTCCAGCTCCGAGATGCTTGCTTAAGTCCATATATGGACCTTTGCAGCTTGCAAACCTTGTGATCAGTATCACTGGATGTGAAACCTAGCGGCTGTTCCATATAGATATCTTCCTCAAGATATCCATTTAAGAATGCCGTTTTCACATCCATTTGCCATATTTCATAATCGAAATAGGCTGCAATAGCAAGCAATGTGCGGATGGATTTTAGCATAGCCTACTGGGAAAAAGGTATCCTGATAGTCAATGCCTTCATGCGTTGACTATAACCTTTTGCCACTAGTCTAGCCTTGAATGTCTCCACATTTCCATCTGCACCAATCTTTCTCTTGAAGATCCATTTACATCCAATAGGTACTATACCTTCTGGTGGATCTACCAAGGTCCAGACTTGGTTTGAGTGCATCGAGTCAATTTCTGACTGCATTGCCTCTAGCCATTTCTCGGAGTCGATATCTGATATCGCCTCGTTGTATAGGTTTTTGGGATCATCACCATGAGCACCATTACCTACGAGGAACATTTTCTCTACTTCCTCTGAAATAATACCTAAGTATCTTTCAGGGGGACGGAAAACTCTTTCCGATCTACGAGGTGGAAGGAAGGTAGTGTTCTTATTGGCTCAACCTGATTCAGGTTCCATTGGTTCCTTAGCTCGTTCCACTTGTGAGACTTTCTCATCAAGCTCTTGATCTATTTTCCAATGCCGCTATCTTGAATAAACTATTTTTCAAGAAAGATGGCATGTCGACTCACAATCACATTGTGGTCTTCTGGAATGTAGAAATAGTATCCTAATGACTCTTTAGGATATCCTATGAATCGAGCTCTAAAGGACCTAAACTCTAACTTGTCCTTGTTGTCTTTTGACATGAGCCGGACAACCCCAAATTCTGAGATGACTCAGACTTGGTTTCTTACCGTGCCATATCTCATACGGTGTGGTAGGAACGGTTTTAGAGGGAAACCCTATTCAGTAGATAGATTGAAGTTAACAATGAGTGTCCCCAAAGAAAATCAGGGAGGTCTCTGTGAAGCTCATCATGGATCGAACCATATCCAATAGAGTCCGATTTCTCCATTCTGAAATCCCGTTGAGTTGAGGTGTTCCTGGTGGAGTCCATTGAGAGACTATGCCATTTATCCTTTAAGATAGTCTAGGAATTTTCGGCTAAGGTATTCACCTCCTCGATCTGATCGAAGAACCTTAATGGGTTTTCTCAGTTTGTTTTTCTACTTCATGTCTGAATTTCTTGAACTTTTCAAAAGCTTCAGACTTGTGTCTCATAAGATACACATACCCATACCTAGATAGAGATCATCGGATAAAGGATAATGAAGTAGACAAAATTGCCTCTAGCCGGCACATCAAATGGGCCGCACACATCAGTATGTACTAGGGCAAGGAGATCTGTGGCCCTTTCCCCATGTCCTACAAAAGGGAGTTTAGTCATTTTGCCTTGAAGACAAGATTCACAAGTTGGATATGACTCGAAAGTCAATGGACTCAATAGCCCATTTTTCTCCAATTTGTTGATCCTATCTTCTGCTATATGACCTAATCTCAGGTGCCATAGATATCTCTATCGTTTAGACTATCCCTAGGTCATTTGTTTGGCATTCACGTTTTGCTCGATAGTTAAAAATAGGTACATCAATATGTAGCTGATAAAGACCATTAATAAGGAAAACCATTTGCAATTTTATTTCTTTCATAAAGAATGTTACAATGGTCCTTAAAGAAAAGGTGATCACATAACCTTCTTGTGCTAAGCATGAAACAGAAATCAAATTCCTGCTAGCTGCAGGCACAAAATAAACAGTCTTTCAAAACTAAGTCTAAACCAGATGGTAATCGAAGAGGGTATGTTCCCACGGCTACTGCAGCAACTCTTGCTCCATTACCGATGCGTAGGATCATGTCTCCATCCCTCAGCCTCCTGCTATCCTCAAGACCCTGCATAGAAGTGCACAGATGAGCACTAGAACCAGAGTCAAGCACCCAACTGGATGCAGAAGAAATCGTAAGGTTAGACTCAATAACGAGCATACCTCCAGAAGGACCTTCCTTCTTGTTCTTCAGGGTGGCCAGGTAAGTAGGGCAGTTCCGCTTCCAATGGCCGTCGCTGTTGCAATGGAAAACACTTTCCTTTGACATCGGCCTTCTTCTTCGGCTCTTCTTCTTCTTCTTTCCATCCTTCCACCTTTCTGCTTTTTCACAGACTTCTTTCCACCTTTTCTTTCCATAAGACTTTCTTTTGGAAGAAGTTCCATTCCATAGCAAGAACTGAGCCTTTAGAACCTTTCATAGAAAGCTCAGCGGTAACCAGCATATTCATTAATTCGGCCAAGGAATTCTGAAGTTTATGCATGTGGTAATTCATGATGAATTGCCCATATGCATCAGTCAAGGATTGCAGAATAATATCGTTCTGCAGGTCCAAGTCCTAACTTCACACCGAGCTTCTCAAGCTCTTCCATGTCCTTGATCATTGTCAGACAGTGATCTTGGACTGACTGCCCATCACGCATCTTAGCCTTAAAAAGTCATTTCGTGACTTGATATTTGGCTGCGCGACTCTGTTCACCACTCTGTTCAACTCAAACATCTCCTGCAGGTGAGCCAACATTTGGCGAGCAGTCCCGATATCCTCATGTTGGCGTCTTAATATCTTCATATTGGCATTAGAGCTCATCAGACATCGAGCCCAACATGTAATATCTGGCCTTATTATCTTCGTCTATCCATTTTCTCCAGAGATGCTCTCTGTTCAACAGATGGACGGGCTGGTAAGGTGGGAGGGTCCTGGTCCAAAACATGGGTTAACTTCTCAAAACCCAAAATAATTTTGTAGTTCCTGAGCCAATCTTTATAATTGGGTCCGGTCAGTCTATGTGTGTCCAGGATACGTGCCAATGGGTTGGACGCAGACATTTTCCTGTAGAGAGTCAAAGATTCTAGTTAGATACTGTAATTTTGACTTGACCAATTTATTTAAAAATTTTATTTTTAAACAAATTAGCTCCCACTATTTTCTCGGATCCCTACACTCCCTCTGTAGAGATGCAAAAATCTCCACGATTAATGATTTCTAGTGGGTGGTGCGGTCTCACCAACTGACTCATCACCTCACCTAACAGTTATTGGTGATGGGTTAGCCAATGAGTGAACAACTCTTGTTCAATGATTCTCTAATCATGGTGCACCCAAACTTGGTCTCTAATTCATGAATCTCACCGTATCCGGAATATTGATCCACTCCTTAGTTAAGTCAGACCCACCATTTGCATAGACTGGGTTCCTAATTGAGTCTCTCACCGTATCCAGAATATTGAGCCCAACTCATCCTCCAGCCCATAGCATCCAATGCCTAATAGACATGGTTGCATCTTTTCCGGTGCAACTGAGCCACTGTATCCAGCCGAGAACAATCAACCCCGGGAAGGGCCCGCACATCTACAATGGTGGAAGACCTCAGACTTAATCTTTTCTTAGGGAGAATTGATTCAGGTCTCATTAAACTAGACTTGGCTTAGTCATAACAATTATGACTAACCTAGTGGCATGGGTTAGCTCGGATTATTGACCACCTCAGATCAGAACTGTGTCAACAGATATGGCCAGGTAAGTGAGATCGGTGGAAAGAATATGCCATTAACTCGTACAAGAATGCATTCAGGTCGAGTAGCTTCCAATTAAAAACCAGTCGGTCGTATGTGCCAAACTTACCTTAGACACCAAATTGTTGAGTCAGAACCAATTGGGTTAGCCTACAATCCAGACTCTAACCTCTGAGCCTAATTAGGTCTTGCTTGATCGTGACTCGATCTTGACCCAGACTTAATCCTATTAGGCTGGTCAATTTAAGCATTGTTGATCCCATCTAACCAACTCTTGATTCGGTTTGATCAACCGCTTAGACCTAATTGAGCTACCCAAGCCCGAACCCAGTATTATGAATATGTCTTAGATCTAAAATTTTTAATTTTAGACCTAATTAATATTCCATAAACTTAATTCTTAATTAAGTTTAGGGTTCATAAACAAAATATGCACAATAAATCCTAGGGTTTCAGGATCTAGGGATTTTGCAGAAAAGTAAGTTTTGGATTTCTGATTAAGGACGAACACGCAGCACCCCTACACATCATAAGAACACCCCATCGAATGGAAAGAAGAGGGCCTTTAAACCCTTCTTTCGTTCTTATGACCGGACGGCCAAGAGGAACGCCTTAATCAGGAACATTCAATACTACAAAACTAGTATCAGATCTATATCATATATCTCATATACAAAGTAGATCTAATCATGGCATATTTTGCATACATCTCATGTATCATAAATAAATCAATGCATATTTTCAGATCTAAATTATCATATAATAAATCTAAAAATTAGATTTAAATTGATCTATATCAAAATAAATTCTAATCTAGATAATTTATGTAGAACTATTCTACAACTAGTCTAGAGACATGCATCAATCATATCTCATATGATAAATTTAAAAATTAAATAATTTTATTTGCTATTTTTTAGATGTTATTATAATAATTATAATATCAAAAAAATAGTAAATAAATTAGATCTAAAATATGATTTAATCAGATTAAATCAAAAATTATGCATTAGACTATTCTATAGAACTATTCTATTCTAGAACTAGTCATGCATCTTCATAATTCTAGATCTTAAATCCATTAAAATTTAATTTTAATTTTTTTGATTTTAGATCTGATCACATCTCATGTGACATCTAAAATTTATTAATTCTAATTAAAATAAAATTTAAAATTAGATCTAAAATAAATTTAGAACAGTCACCTGGCTCTGATACCAGTTGAAGAAAAAATCCTGATTTTTCCTGATTTCCAGGTTCGTTCAGATCTGATCAGATCAAGAGATATTTTTAAAAAAAATTTTTTTGATCTTAATCAGATCTGAGATATTTCAGATCTAATTCTTAATTATTAATAATAAATAAAATTAAAAATAAAAATTAAATCAAATTTAATTTAATTTATCTTTGATTTGGGTAATCCTATTACCCTATTGATGATCCTGATTGCAGCGGAAGGTTCTGGATCTAGCCACGCAAGCGTACCTGGCCTCTACCGGTATCCACTCAGGTTGGATCTAGAGATCCTCTTCTTCTCTATCACATCTCCAAAAATTAGATCTGGATCTGATCTTGGAGGATCTTCAAAACTCTTTTGAAGAAGCAGTCGTTCTTTGCAGCAGCAACGTCATCTCTTTCAACAGTGATCGCCTTTCTTCTTCCTGATCTTGGCGCCTTTCTTCCTTGGATTGGCAGACAAACCCATGCCCAACTCCTTTTGGCATGGAGAGGAGGGGAGAGGATCAAAGGGAGGCATGGAATAGAGGAGGGCAACCTTATGGCATGGGTGAAAGAAAAAGCTCTTGAACCCTAGGCACATATAGGATTTATTTATAGATCCTACTGCTCCATCCAAGTCCTCTTCTTCCCAACCAATCACAACCCTTTGTGAAATTCAGATCTAAATCTGATTGGTGGGATAGAGTCATCTGATTCCAATCAGATGGAATCCCTCAAAAATCTATATAGGTGGTGCCTAACACCTAGATAAACCAGGATTCTTTGGTCCTAGGTGTTTAAACATATCAAAAGACCCTGGAGTCCATTTGTCCAACAAGGACTCCTAGGCGCCTTATCCACACTTGGGGCGCACACCTAGGGTGGCGTGCGCCCTCTCTCCTTGCCTCAGGTTTCTGGCAGGGGACAAGGCCCCACCAGCTCTCCAATAGGTGCATGACACATGGTCAAAATGTCCAAGTGTCAATGGTCAACTTTTGACCAAAGTCCAAAATAGGAATTAGCAGGTGACCAGAAAATGGCAGATGTTATCAAAAATGGCATCTAATGAATAAGACAACCTTTTCTGACTTGGACAACCTCCAGTCAGACCAATATGAAGGCCTCTGATTGAGCACAAACTCCTTTGGCTCAGACGAGGACAACTTATTTATGATAGCAAAAAGAAGAACGTTAGGTTCAATCGAGTGCTAGCACGATTTTCTTGAACCTAATTGAATCTCATTCAGATCAATTGAACTGATCAGTTCAATTGATGATCACCAGATTCAAACCCTTGTTTGTGTGACCCAGTTAGGTTCAGTTTCTGTATGGTAATGGGATATGTCATGATCTCTATCATCGACATCATCGAAACTCCTTTCGATGGATCTCAGAACTCTTCTGATTCGAACAGCTAGAATGATCGATCATCTAAATCATTCTAATTGCTCCCAAAATCCACCAGTGACACCTAGCAGTATATGGTGGCAACCCATCAGAGCTGAATGCGAACCTCTTGGTGCAGCTACCTGTGTGATTCAGTTCTTCTATCTTGAGCCCCGATCTCAGATTAGGGTTAAGGTAAACTCGTCAAACCCTAGTCTCTGTCATATGATGTAATCATTCGATTCGAGTCCAATGTGAAAATCTAAATAGAAACTCTTTCTATTATTTCACTCTGCCATGGCCATGGGCTTCTGGACTTGATTCTCATGATTATCATAGGGCTGCTCCTCTACCACCGAGGTAGATAGATTCCCATCTTGATGCCAATCCAGTTCCTACAATGAACATGCTATAGCCAACATACACCTCAGGGTTTCCATATGGCTAGGAGATCGAGTAATGGTGTAGTCAAACTATAACACCCTCAAGGTGAACTGCCGATGCACCTCAGGTCAAAGAACCAGACACACTACTGCAGCATCGAGTCAGTCATTGACGAGAAGGTAGACTCCCTAATGACTACTCGAGGTGGTCACGCTCAGTGCCCTCGTTCTCTAACGAGTACCTGTACTCTCGCTCCGGTGTCTCCACACCATAGACTCAAGACTCATCTACTAAAGAGAAGCGATTGTACACCAACCTTCCGGATCAATCACCATCCTCGTGATGATCCTATGGTCGGAGCAATTTATGAGTTAATAATGATTATTCATGTCTTAAATTTTCAACTCTTGAAAATATGAATTATCATTATCATTAACTTAAAAAATATATCACAGACACTTTAAATACATACTGTGATAGAAAATAATTTTTTTATTAATTTATAGTTAAAATTATAAAATTGCTCTTATAAGTGAATTACACAATTACTTTTATTAATTTTTTTTACATGTATTCCCATGCCCAAGAAGACCTTCCACGCCCCATAATTCATATTTTTGAAAATTTATTTTGACTTGATCAAAACTAGAAGTTGGAAATTGTTTCCTACTTGGAAGAGTCTTCTTTGACCCAAACTCCTTTCTCCCTTGTGCGCCAACTCTACCCACACCTCTTTATCTTATTCGGCCCTTTTTCTCTTTGTTTTGTGCATGAGAATCAGTGGTTACATGAAAAAATAAGTGGAAGGGGCATCCAAGAGTTAGATACCCCATAGAAGTCCTCCTTTGACTAGGTTTTGACCTAGTCATGCAATAAAAGGTGGACGCCTCTTTTGAGATGGTTAGAGGACGTAAAAAATTTTAGAAAAATCATAAAAAATCAGAAGAAAAGGAAGAGAAGGCGTGGAGGATTTATGGCACCAAGATTCATGGAGAAGAGCCTTCAATTAAGACATCAAAGGTTGATGTCTTGAAGAGACAAGGTAAGAGAATATTGTCTTCTCTTAAATTTTTCTTTTATGTTTCTCTCTTTCTATTTTATTTATAATTTTTATATGATAAAAATTTGAGAGAGAGAGAGAGAGAATTTGGGTATGAGGATGTGTGCTCTAAGTTGTTGATGCATGGTGTTAATTTTTTGGACATGATCTGATCATGTCCTGATGAGAGAAGGAGAAGAGAAGAAAGGTCTTCTCTTAGGATTTCTTGGAGAACCCTTCCTCTCCAATTTTTATGAGAATTTTATATGATAAAATTTAAAAATATTAAATCTAAAAACTTAAGAAAAATTCTAGAGAAGAAGGTCTCCTCTTGTCCTAGCATAGAGATGTTTTTAGGACATTAACTATTGATGTCCTGAAGGAGAATATTTGTCTTCTCTTAAGATTTATTTTTTCATATTCTTATTTTTTAATTTTTGGAAGATCCAAGGGTTGGATTTCTCTCTTATTCCTCCTTGTGTTCTTCATCTCTTAGAGTATCCAAGAGATCCTAAGAATATGTATTTGATTAATCATCAGGAGGGATCCGCAAGAAGCTAGCACTTCGAGTAGATCTTCATTCGACGAACCACCAATGTGTGTTGCAGGTTTGTGTGGATCACCTATAAAGGTCAAATGCTTGTGTGGCTCCAAAGGCAATAATATATTCAACCGTGGAGTTCTTGACCTGCACAAAGATAAGAGATCTGATCTCTTGGTGACCTAGATGCGATCTAGGATTAGATCAAGAATTATTCTAGATCAAGGTATTGATATGATCAATACCACTTATAATTAATTTTATTTTATATTTATATTTATATCATAATATATTATAGATCCTTGATATAGGATTTTGTAATTTGATTACATGTATGTTGTAGATTAAATAGTTTAATCTATGTCTTCCGCTGCTCTATATTTTAAAAGGTTTTAAAATCTATGCATGAAATCCTGCATGTTTCTCAACAGTGGTATCAGAGCATCTAGATTTTTTTATAACATGATCATATTTGCATTAGACTAAATCTAAAAATTAAAATTAGTTAAAAATCACACATACTGCCATAAGGTTGTCCTATTGCAAGGTTAACCCCTTACAATGAAAAGGTTGTCTTAGTATGTGCTGATCTGAATCTGAATCATGAATAATTTAGATTAGATCCAAGAAAATTTATGATTCAATTTTTTAATTTAAATCTAAAATTAAATAGATATTTGATCTATTTTAGATTATTTAGATTAGATCTAAATAATATCAGGATTGCACATACTGCCATAAGATTGTCCTGCTGTAAGGTTTACCCTTAACAGTGAAAAGGTTGTCTTAGTATATGCTGATCTGAGAAATCTAAATCATAAATGTGTTAGATAAGATCTAAAATAATTTATAATTTATTTTTAGATTTTAAATCTAATTTTAAATGATTTATGATCTGATCCATATGATGTGTTTTATGTTTAGATCTAGATCCTCTTATTGCATATGTTGATATGTAATTTTTGTTTTGAATCTAGAATATATATGTATGACATATTTATTTTATAGAATTTAAATTAAGAACTTATTTTCTACAAAACCCTAGATTCAAAATTCTAGGACATGATCAAAATATTAAAACAAATTAGATCTAAAACCATCATTTGAATTTGATTCAATGTAAATTGTTTACAATTTGAAAATGTTTCAAATAATAAAATCAAAAACTAGTTTTGAGGTTCCATAAATCCAAACTTTGAACTTAATTGAGAATTAAGTGATTGTTTAGGATCTAGGTTTGTGATTTGAAGATCCAAAGATAATTTCATAAAACTTGGGTTAAAGGTTAAATGGGTTAGTTTTGATCAAGTCATTAATTGGGTTAGACCTGGGGTTAGATTAAATATGAATTTAGTTAAGAAATTAATCAAACTTAATTAATAGTTAATTAGGATTAGGTCATTTCTTTTTCTATAGATCAATTCAATAGTTGTAGTTGATCAAAATCTATATATCTAACAAATGGACCTGATCATGGCTCAGTGGTCGAGCCCGAGTCTTTAGGCAGACCAAATCAAAACTGACAAACCAATTAGTGTCTAAGATAAGTCTAGCATTCCAAATCGATAGTTTTTAATTAGCAGCCTGCTTACCTGGCCATTTTTTATGGTATCTAAGGCAAGCCTTGGTAGATCCTTTTATCGATCTCACTTACCTGGCCAATGTGTATAATCAGATTTTGATTAGGTTGCTTATTGATTCGAGCTAACCCATGTCACATAGAAAATTAGTGAGAATGATTTCATTCAGTGAAACTGATATAGGTGCCCAAGGAGATCATAATCCTCATCAGTGATTTGTGAAGTCAGTAGGAGGACCTAACTTGATGAAGTTAGTAAGAGCAAATTGATCCATGTCTTTTCTATCCTTAAATTACTAATAATTTAAATTCTCTAAAATTATTAAGTCCTTAAAATGATGAAGTTATGGAGATAACCGAGTCATAGCCTCCCATTAAGATGTTCGATAATGAGTCCATTAACTCAATAATCATTGGAGGCCCATAGGCCTGGTGCTTGTTGACTAATAAAATTATCATTCATCATATGATGATTTGGATGTGTCTCTCTATTGCCCAGCTATGCAACCCAAGAGAGGGATGAATTAGATTTTTAAAATTTTAAAGCTAATTTAAAGATATCAAGATTGAATAATGATATGCAAGACATGTGTATGAAGCGATTTAGATTAGAAAAAAATATAAAAGATTAGAGAGTAAGAATTTAACAAACTAAGAAAAGAAAGATAGCAAGCACACCATAAACAAGCAAGATCTATAGTGGTTCGGTGCTTTTCTTGCACCTACATCCACTCCCCAAGCTCCTACTTGGAAATTAAAATCCACTAACCATATTCAAACTGAATACACCATTGAAAACCTCCAATCCTACTATCCCAAGATAGAACACTTACTTTTTAGGTATAAGTCAACCCAATATAATCCTACTCAAGGTTAGGATCAATCTTTCCAAGTTTTGGAACCCCCCCTCCAAAACTTGAAACAAAATAGTAAAGTAGAGTAAAAGATTTAATGATAATCAAATACAAGTTTAGCTCCCTTTGTGAGCAAATAAAATCTTAAGAATGCTTTTCACAATAGTGGAGGAAGCTTTTCTGATTTCCCTCAAGATTGTTGGAGACTTGAATAAGCGCTTGAAAAGTTAGTGAACTTGAAGATGAAAGCTTCTTTTCTTGATGAATACTTCTTGCTTAGGGCTGATTATTAGTTCTCCAATCTCTTATGTTTTCTTTCTACTTAAAGCCTTTTAAATCTTCAATAGGTGGAGGAGAGAATTCTGGACAAGATTTGTAGCCGTTGGAGATATTAAAGAACCATTAAAATCTACCAAAATAGGAAAAAAATAATCATTGCAGAAAAATTTTTATTGCAGGGATCGACTCATGGGTTGACTCATAGCATAGGGATCGACCTTGAGGTTGACCTCTGAGATAAAATCCAAAAAAATAGTCATTCTATATTTTTAGCCTTCGAAACAGCAGAGATCGACCCTAGGGTTGACCCTTGGCATAGTGACAGCATGCCAAACAGCCCTTTTCAGTAGGGGACGATCTGGGGGTCGATCATTTTGCTTCAAACTTGATTTTCTTTCAAAATAAGCATCCAAAAATTATGGGACCGCCTCCAAAGGATTAAAAATCTTCTATACTTGCTTTTGAGACTCTCAGATCAAAACTTGATAAAATTATGATTTTACTCTTGAAATACAAAAAATCTTTTTCCAAGCCAAATTTATTAGTAATCCCCTCAAATGCTTTGTAACCATCAAAATCAATTCTTGGAGCAACAATCTCTTTCTTTTTTATGATGATAAAATATTTGAGTATAAGCAAAAATAAATCATGTAGAAACATTGATTGAGGATTTCAAAAATTTTGAAGGAACATGCTACATCACATACTAGAATATTATATTCAATTATTTGATCAATATGGCATCAAGAGCAGTTTGATAATTACTTATAGTCAGATATTTAAATGATTTGTAAAAGTATTTGACTTACTTATTTTTTTTATCAATTTTACTTCTATTTTATTTCTTTTATCAATTTTGCTTATAGTCCAATTTTATTTACTCTACTCCTCCTTTTTGACATCATCAAGTAAGATCTTAAAGAATTTTAAAATTCAAAAATAAAAAAGCCTTTCTCTTAAGTTATTCCATATGTTTTTCTATTAGAACAAGATTTTATAACAAAACTTTTAATTTACAGCATAATGATCATAATAAAATTTAGCCAATTCATAAAGACTTCATTTCACATCATTCAAATAACATCATCATATATTTACATCTAAATGATTATCATAACATCAAGTCATCAAAATATATAAGTGCTAAACATACAAAATATAAAGGTATCAAAAGTATTCATGAGAATTAGGCCATCAAAATATACAAAATTCATGGATACAACTATCCATGACCCAAACAGCTAATAGTACCAATGCCATAAGTTTGATCCAAAAAAATATAACCAACTATGGCTTGATCAACAACTCATAGAAACAACTAAGAGATACTAGATCATAACCTAATACAAAGATGACTAAACTAAATCTAATAGAGATCACAGCTGGAAGCATCTGAATCAGATGATGAATCAAAGATGTGATAGGGTGTGTCAAATAATAGATGTATCAAATTTAAAAAATTAAATCAAAAATTTAAAAAATTAAATCAAATCATGAATCAGCTCTTCTTTAAAAGCTTATCATTTGAAATTTCTTTCTTTACAAAAAATTAGCTTAAACTCAAATATCAAAGGCTCTCCCCCTTTTTGAATGAATATGATTCTTTGAAAAGATTTTCAAGTATGTACTTTTAAGATTTAAGAGGATTAGAGCTTTTCAAAGATTTGAATACTGGAATTAAACACAACATTTAATTCATTATTCATTCTTTTCTTTTTTTAAATAAATTTTAGTCAATTAAGCTCGAAAAAGATGTATATCAGAAATGTATCGAGCAAAATAAAGATAATATCAGAGCAAAAATGATTTTACAAAGATTTCTAAAGGCACATTAAAAATTTTGTATTATATTCATATTTTTAAATGATTTTCAAAATTAGAAGTATGTATCAAAATTAATTTTTTGGAGTGAGAATATATTTCAAATTAGTTTTAACTCTAATTAGTTATCAAAAATAATTTGGCAATCAAATCAATTGAATTTAAACTGGATAACTACATGAAAGATTAAGTTAAAAGGATCATAAAATAATCAAAGTTTATTATCATTAACTCAAATTAATTAGAATATTCAATCAAGACTAACTAGATAATATTTAACAAACAAACATCTTTTTTCTTTCTTTTTAAGAGTAAATACTAGAAAATTCATCACATAATATTTTCTTCCCTCTTTTCCATAATTATTGTTGGATAAGTTAACCTTTTAGCTTTTCTTCTCCATTTTGAAAGAATACAATAAATTTAAAATGAATATCTTTTCTCTTTTTTTTAATTTTATTTATGAACAACATGAATTAAAAACACATCTCCTCCTTTTTGAATAATACAAATGCATTAAATAAAATTATTTTGAACTTCAAAGATTCAAGAGAGATGGAACATTTTAAAGATTAAAAATTTTAAATAAATTATTCAAAGCAAATTATAAGATATATTCAATTTTTTAGAGATCATCTCTTCTTTTCTTTTATTATTATTATTATTATTATTATTATTATTATTATTATTATTATTATTATTATTATTATTATATATTAAGATCAATAAAATACAAGATAAATATCAAGCTATTTGATATCAATTGATTAAAAACTAAAATTTTCTTTGAATATTTAGTTTTAATAGCTTCTTTGAAATATTTTGCTTGATATCAATATCAAGACTTAAAAAGAGTATTTTTCTTAAGTTTATTTTTCAAAATTAATCAATTTGAACAAGATATGAATATTCATCAATAATCTTCTTTTAAGATCAAAAATAATTTTTTGATACTAATTAATTTTAAAAAATATAATAATATGATCAAAATGTGTAAAATATAAATAGTCGCTTAAAATAAATTAAATGATCAAAATCATTAGAATGCTCAAATAAATTCATGGGATAAATAAAGTATAATTATTTATCCATGATTTTTTTATTAAGTTCAAAAAAAAAATTTCTTCTTATAGTTAAGAAAAAAATAAGAAGGATGGATAATTTTTAACTTAAAGCAATGAAATTACGTCTTAAGGATTGATCCAAAAATATTAATGGAGGATAAGTTGGGATCAAAAGAGGGATATTTAAGCAAAAGAATCTAGAATTCCCAATTCTCTCCTAATTTCTTAAAATTTATCTTCACTCAAGGCCTTAGTGAAAATATCAGCCAGTTGATTTTCAGTAAAAACATAATCAAAAATTATGTCATTATTTTGAACATGCTCTCTTATGAAATAATATCTTATTTCAATATGTTTTGACCTAGAGTATTGGATTAGATTCTTAGTTAGATTTATGACACTAGTATTATCACATCTTATGAGAGTTTTGTTTAGTTTGATGGCAAAGTCCTCAAGTTGTTGCTTAATCCACAAGATTTATACACGATAACTTTTGGCTATAATGTATTCGGCCTCGGCCGTAGACAATGCTACCAAATTTTGCTTCTTACTAAACTAAGAGATTAAGTTAACTCCTAGAAATTGATAAGTTTCACTAGTATTTTTTCTATCTAATTTACATCCAGTAAAGTCTGCATCTGAATATCTAATTAAATCAATTGATGAATTCTTAGAGTACCATAAATCTATGGATTGAGTTCTTTTTAGGTATTTAAGTATTCTTTTTATAGCATTTAAATGTAATTCTTTTGGATTAGATTGAAATCATGCACATAAACAAACACTAAATATAATATCTAATCTACTAGTAGTTAAATATAATAAAGAATCAATCATGCCTCTATAAATTATTTTATCAATACTTTTACTTCCTTCATCCTTGTTAAGCTTACATGATGGACTTATAAGGGTACCAATTGCTTTGGAGCTCTCCATCCTAAATTTCTTGAGTAGTTCTCTTGTGTACTTGCTTTGAGTGATGGAGATCCCTTCTTTTGTTTGTTTGATTTAAAGTCCGTGGAAAAATGTTAGTTCACCTATCATGCTCGTCTCGAACTCTCCCTACATGAACTTAGCAAAATTTTGACATAAAGTTTCCTTAGTAGATCCAAATATAATGTCATCAATATATATTTGTATTACTAAGATGTCATCATGATCTCTTTTAATGAAAAGGGTTGTATCCATATTTCCTCTTGAAAATCCATTATTAAGCAAGAATTTACTTAGTCTTTCATACCAAGCTCTATGTGCTTGTTTTAAACCATATAATACTTTGTTTAATCTAAAAATATAATTTGGAAAAGCATGATTTTCAAAATTAGGAGGTTATTCTACATAAACTTCTTCGACAATATATCCATTTAGAAAAATACTTTTAACATCCATTTGAAATAGCTTGAAATTCATAAAGCATGTATAAGCGAGTAAAAGTTTAATTACTTTTAGTCTAGCAACAGGTGCAAAAATTTCATCAAAATCAATTCCCTCTTCTTGATTATAACCCTTTACAACTAATCTTACTTTATTTTCTAATTACATTTCTATTTTCATCCAATTTATTTATATATATTCATTTTGTACCAATTATTGGATAATTTTTAAGTCTTGATACTAAGGTCCATACATTATTTCTTTTGAATTGATTAAGTTCCTCTTATATTGCATTTATCCAATTATAATCTTTTTCAACTTCATCAATGGTTTTGGGTTCAAAATGAGAAATAAATGCAAAATGATTGTACGCATCTAGAAGTGAAGAGCAAGTTCTTACCCCATGTGTAGGATCACCAATAATTAGTTCTTTGAGGTGATGTGAACATGCCTCCATTCTTTTAGAAGATCATTTGTACCTTGAGGTTGTTCTTGTTGTTCTTCACCCTCAATTTCTTGCTTGTCTTCATGATTCTCTTCATTTTGAATTGTTGAATCCTTTAGGGTGATCTCCTTCAATTCTTCTATAAGAGGATCTACATCATCAATACCCTCACTCTTTCTTAATGGAAGATCATTAGTCTCATCAAAAATAACATGTATTGACCCCTCTACTACTAAGAATCTTTTGTTAAAAACTCTAAAAGCTTTACTAGAAGAGGAGTAACCAAGAAAAATAGCTTCATTAGATTTTGCATCAAATTTACCTAGTTTTTCTTTACCATTGTTCAAAATAAAACATCGACAACCAAAAACATGAAAATATGCAATGTTAGGTTTTCTTCCTTTCCAAAGCTCATAAGAAGTTTTCTTTAAAATTGGTCTGATTAGGACACGATTTAAGATGTAACATGCTGTATTATTTACTTCCACCCAAAAGTATCTTGGAAGGTTGTTTTCACATAGCATAGTATGGACCATTTCTTCTAGAGTTCTATTTTTTCTTTCTACTACTCCATTTTGTTAGGATGTCCTACGTGTTGAAAAATTATGGCTAATTTCTTTTTCATCACAAAATTTTTCAAAGTCTTGATTTTCAAATTCAATTCCATGATCACTTCGAATGCTTTGAATTGAAAATCCTTTTTTATTTATAACTTTTTGATAAAAATTTATGAAAACATAAAAAATTTCATCTTTGTGTGCCAAAAAGAAAATCCATGTAAAACATGAGTAGTCGTCGATAATTACAAAACTATAATATTTTCCACCTAAGCTTGCTATTCTTGTAAGACCAAACAAATCTATGTGCAAAAGTTTCAATGGCCTAGAAGTTGAAATAATGTTCTTAGATTTGAATGAAACTTGTTTGTTTACCTAGTTAGCATGCATCACAAATTTTATCTTTTACAAAGTTCAGTTTTGGTAAACTGATAACTAATTCCTTTTTGATAAGCTTTGAAAGTGAATGCATGCTAATGTGTGCAAGCCTACGATGCCAAAGCCAACCAGTCTCATTAATTTTGGCATTTATATCTACTAAACATTGCATGTTTATCATAAAAAAATCATTCAAATCTACCATATAAACATTACCATGCCTATAACCAACAAACTTAATACCATCATCATTAGAACTAGTTACAATGCACAATGAAGATTCAAAAATAACTTTGTAACCCTTGTCACAAAGTTGACTAATACTTAAGAGATTATGTTTTAAACAATCTACTAATAAAATATTTTTAATATACTTGAGGGAGTGATACCGACATAACCTATACCAATGATCTTTTCTTTGCCATTGTCTCCAAATGTGACCATTCCTCCATTTTTAGCATCAAGCATGATGAATTGAGACTCATCATTGATTATGTGTCTTGAGCATCCACTGTCAAGATACCATCTTCGATTTTTTTCTTTGGATGCAAGATACACCTACATGCAAAATCAAGTTCTTACTCTAGGTACCCAAGTTTTTTTGGATCCTTTAAGGTTAGTCACAATGATTTCTTTTGAAACCCATATTTTTTTTGCATTTGAATTGTTAGAGAAGCATGTATAAGATTTGTGTCCTAATTTACCATATTTAAAGCAAGTAACATTTAAAAATTTATTGCTTTATGAATTTACAAGAATATTTTTTAGAAATTTTTATTTTCTTAGGAGGTTATAGCCTAGACCAACCTTATCATAAACAGCCTTTTGATTTTCAAGAATCATATAAAGTTTATTTGAACTCAAAGTAATTTTTTTAACTATCAATTTTAAATTATCAATTTTATTTTTCAAATTTAGATTCTCTTAAGTTAAGACTAGTTTTTTACTTAGGATAGTTTCATTTTCTTTTAGCAAGACTTGATTTTTTAATTTTAGTTCTTTATTTTTAGTTTCTAACTTCTTTAAATCATCTACTAAATCATAAAAGACTTCTTGAAGTTTTTTGAATGTAAATTCATTTGAGATTTCAGCACTTACCTCATTCGCATATGCCATAAGGCATAAGTTGGCTTGTTCATGAGCTTCTTCCTCTTTGGAGCTTGAGTCATCACTATCACTCCATGTTGCCACCATAGCCTTTTTTTTTATGTTTCTTAAAAAAATTTTTAAGTTGAGAACATTCAGACCTAAAGTGCCCTGGCTTCTTACATTCATAGAAAATAAGGGGCTGCTCCCCATCCTTTTTCTTGCTATGCTCTCCTTTGGTAGATAGCCTCTTCCTCATCCCTTGTTTTCTCTTCAAAAATCTCTTGAACTTTCTTATGATGAGAGCTATTTCTTCATCTTGTTCTTCATCTTTCATTTCATCGAATTTCTCATCTTGTTGAGTAGTGAATTTAAGGGCTATTATCTTCTTTTTCTTGACATCTTCTTCTTGATGTTGTTTCATACTTAGCTCGTGCATCATTAGTGATCCTAGAAGCTCCTCCAAGGATAAAATATTCAGATCTTTGGTTTCTTGGATTACAATCACTTTGGCCTTCCATGTCCTTGGCAAAGACCTAAGAATCTTTCTCACAAGGTCACTATTAGAATAAGACTTGCCAAGACTTTTAAGACCATTTATAATATCCGTAAATCTAGTAAACATTATAGTTATTGACTCATCATGCTTCATTTTGAAAAGTTCATATTTGTGCACAAGCATGTTAATTTTTGACTCCTTAACTTGATTAGTGCCTTCATGAGTTACTTCTAATCTATCCCATATTTTCTTAGCCAACATGCATGTTGAAATATGATTAAATTCATTAACATCTAGAGCATAATATAAAATATTCATGACTCTTGCATTGAGTTGAGCCATTTTCTTATCAATCTCATCTCATTCTTTTAAGGATTTGATTGATTTCTCACCATCAATTATCTTAGTGGGTGTGTGTGGTCCATTAACTATGATATTCCACATATCACAGTCAAGTGCTTGTATGAAAATTCTCATCGAGCTTTTCAATAGGTATAGTTTGTTCCATTAAAAAGTGGAGGTCGGTTTGTGGATTGCCCCTTGGCTAAAAAAATACTAACTTAGGTTGCCATAGATCTTTGGCTCTTTAATGATTACATCAAAGTAGGACTAGAGCACCGGGCTCTGATACCACTTGTTGCCCAGCTATGCAACCCAAGAGGGGGATGAATTGGGTTTTTAAAATTTTAAAACTAATTTAAAGATATCAAGATTGAATGATAATATGCAAGATGTGTGTGTGAAGCAATTTAGGTTAGAAAAAAATATAAAAGATTAGAAAGCAAGAATTTAATAAACTAAGAAAAGAAAGATAGAAAGCATACCATAAACAAACAAGATTTATAGTGGTTCGATGCTTTTTTATACCTACATCCAGTCTCCAAGCTCCTATTTGGGAATTAAAATTTACTAACCATATTCAAATTAAATACACCATTAGAAACCTCCAATCCTAGCTATCCCAAGCTAGAACACTTATTTTTTAAGTACAAGCCAATCTAATACAATCCTATTCAAGGTTAGGATCAACCTTTCCAAGTTTTGGAAGCCCCCCCAAAACTTAAAATAAAATAGTAAAGCAGAGTAAAAGATTTAATAACAATCAAATATAAGTTTAGCTCCCTTTGTGAGCAAATAAAATCTTAAGAACGCTTTTTATAATAGTGGAGGAAGCTTCTCTGATTTTCCTCAAGGTTGTTGGAGACTTGAATGAGCTTTTAAGAGGTTGGTGAACTTTAAGATGAAAGCTTCTTTTCTTGATGAATACTTTTTGCTTAGGGCTGATAATTAGTTCTTCAATCTCTTATGTTTTTCTCTATTTAAAGCCTTTTAAATCTTCAATAGGTAGAGAAGAAAATCTTGAGCAAGATTTGTAGCCATTGAAGATATTAAAGAAATCATTAAAACCTACCAAAATAAGAAAAAATAGTTATTATAGAAAAATTTTCATTGTAGGGATCAACTCATGGGTCGACTCATAGCACAGGGATCGACTCATGGGTCGACTCATGGCACAGGGATCGATCTTAAGATCGACCTCTGAGATAAAATTCAGTAAAATAGTCATTCTATATTTTTAGCATTCGGAACAGCAGAGGTCGATCCTGGGGTTGACCCTTAGCACAGAGACAGCGTGCCAAACAACCCTTTTTAGCAGGAGATGACCTAGGGGTCGATCCTTTCGCTTCAAACTTGATTTTCTATCAGAATAAGCATCCAAAAATTATGAAACTACCTCCAAAGGATTAGAAATCTTCTATATTTGCTCTTGAGGCTCTCAGATCAAAATTTGATAAAATTATGATTTTGCCCCTGAAATACAAAAAATCTTTTTTCAAGTCAAATTTATTAGTAATTCTCTCAAATGCTTTATAACCATCAAAATCAATTCTTGGAGCAACACTCTCTAATGGTGGTTAGGTTGACCAACCATAGTTAGGCTTAATCATTCGTTAGTTAGATGCACCAAGTATGCTCATATTAATGATTGGATCTAACCAGATCCTGACAGTAGAGGCCCTAGCCTACTGATTAAATTTTTGAGATAAAATTAAATTACTAGAAGTTGTTTGGAGAAATAATTGGTTATGAACCTATCCTTAGATGTATATGGGTTGACCAACCATAGTTGGGCTTATGTGCAATCTATGTAGATTCTAGTACCTACTAGAAAATTAAAGTAATTCTTCAAATTGAAGGTAGAGACTATCAATTCGAATAAAATAGTGGAAGAACCTTTAGACTAAAGTCCAAGTATTTAGGCTTAATATAATTCATATACTTAGGTCAATGTTCTCTTTTCTTAAATTAAGGCTAAACCCTAATTGCTCCTATCACTATTAGATACTGATGACTTATGCGATCCAACTTCGATAATTAGTATTGAGAGTTGAATTTGGTTCAGCAGTACGAATGGGTTCGTACTGGAGCTTCTAAGCTCAGTCAAAATAATTAGTCCAAAGTTAACCCAAATCAGGCATAGTGCTTCTAATGTTAGAAGCAGGATCATAGGAAGAAGATTTGTCTTACTTCGCTTGACTATAATAGACTAAACAAGAGAAAGGAGCAAAAGTTGCTCATATGATAACACCCTTAAAATTTTACTATAAATAATTCTACTACATGGGTATTAGATGTCGATAGTCTTATGCAATTTATTGCAAAGACTACAAGTAAGTGAAATATTTGAAAATGGTAAGAAATACCTGAACGTTGGAGATGGAAGTCTTATTTCAATCCTAGCTTTAGAAATTGTCAAGCTTATTTTCAATAGATGTCATTTTGAGTGATTGTCACTATTGTCCATTGTTTATAATAAATATGATCTCTGGTGGCCTTTTGATTAGAGATGGTTATCATTTATCAATAAAAAAAATTATTATGATATTATTATGAATAATATTATAATAATATATGGATAGTAAAAAAATGATATTTAATATTTAAACAGTCTGTTAAGTATAATGTTCACATCCAAGTTAGATTATGTCATGGATATCTATCTTTGGCATTATAGGCTTAGTCATCTTGACAAGAACAGGATAAACGAGTTAGCTTGAGAAAAAAATCTCAATATCAATGATTATGAATTATTGATAGCCTGTGAATCTTGTCTTCTTAAAAAAATGACAAAGTCATCTTTTACTGAAAAAGGTGAAGGAACTGATAAAGTTCTAAGTCTCATACATAGTGATGTATGTGGACTTATGAACTTAAGTACTAAAGGAAGATACTAATATTTCATTATAGATGACCTATCTGGGCATAGGTGCATCTGGCCTAAATTATTTAAAATATTCAAATGATTCAATAATAAAATAGAAAAATAAATTTAAAAAAATATTAGAACTCTTCGATCGGATTGAGGAGGCGAATACTTATTCAGTGAGTTTTTGACATATCTAGAAGAGAATTGGATTCTCTCTCAAGTAGATTTTTTTTTGAAATATAGTGTATCTGAAGGAAAAAATTAAACTTTGTTAGACATGGTTCAATCCATGATAGGATTCGCTAGTCTGCTTATTTCAGGATTATGCTTTACTGACTATTTATTTTACTCTGAAAATTTGTACCGAGTGAATCTATTGCATTGATTCCATATGGAATATGGATCGAGCGTAGACCTAGACTCTTTCACTTTTGGATTTGGAGTTGATCGGCCTATGTCATATATTTGCACACAGATAAACTTGGATCCTGGTCCAAGAAGGGTTATTAATTCTGCTATGCTAAAGAACATAAGATGTTCATCAGTAGTAGGACATTTCTTTTGGAAAGAAGTTTCTTAGAAAAGGAATTGATGCCTATCAAGTTGAACTTAAAAAAGTTTAATTGGTAGAAAAGAACCGACATAATCTAGTAAACCTACAGAGCTGGATTTGATCAGATCAAATCTGGAGCCCATTAAAGTGTCATCTTTAAGAAGATCTGGTAGAGTACTGCATCAGTTGGATAGATACTTCAATATCTAGATCCAAAATAGCGATCCTATTGAGCTCGATGAGAACAACAAGGATCTAATCATCTATAGGGATATAATGCAGTGATCTAACTCTGAGAAGTGGCTTGGAGCCACATAATCCAAATTGAAGTCTATGAAAATCAATAATGTATGGACACTAGATGATTCACCTAAAGGGATAAAATTCATTGGACGTGAATGAATTTTCAAAAGGATCAAAGTAGCGTAGATGGGAAGGTAAAGACCTTAAAGCCCATTTGGCTATTACCTCAAAATTAGAACATATGTTTTAAACGTATGCCTTTGTTATGAACAAAGACAAATTCTGCATTTGTAATTGGACAAAATATTCTGTAATGCTATTCCTTATGTTGTCTGTGGATGAAATTCTCTTAATTGAGAATGACATCCCAACATTGCAAAAAATAAAGATTTATCTATCATCTTATTTCTCCATGTATGTGACCAGACATGATATACTCACTAAAGATAGTGAGCAAATATCAATCTGATCCAAGTGAGAGCCACTGAAAGATTGTATAGACAATCCTTAAGTATTTAAAAAATACTAAGGTCCAGTGACTCAAATATGAAAGTACTAACTTAAAACATATGGATATTTTAATTTCAGTCAGAATAAGATGACAACTAGAGAATGTCGGCTCATACCCTAATTATAGGAGCAATCTACTGGAAAGGTTCCAAGAAGGATACTTTAGCCTATTCAGTTAGTGATGTAGAGACATCGTGGCATATCATGCTGCCATATAAGCTATATAGTTGCTGAGGTTTATTAGCAGGATGAGAGTGGCACCCTCCATAGATGGTCCAGTCCTATCGTAGCACTGGAGCCATAGCTTAAGTTAAAGAATCGAAGGATCAGCATATTCTGCATCGCTATCACCTTAGATATTAGATCTGGGTGACATCCATTTTTGGAAGATCGATGAAAAAGGAGAACTTGATCGACCCATTTGCTAAGGCCTCGAAACTAAGGAGTTCTACAAACTCAAGTAGAAGATAGGATATTTGATATCGTTCTGATTGGCTTTAGTCCAAGTAAAAGTTGTTAGAAAATATGTCCTAAAGTCAATCATCTAGGTAGTAGATGATTGGATTAGTATATGAATTATCTAATAATAATAGTTATTTGGTTGGTTTATCATAAAAGTTCTATCTTTCTTAAATGAACTCCTAAATTATGATGAAGCTCTTAGAACTACAATCAATCGATAAAGGAGGATTTATCAGATGGTTCTTAAATTATTCACGATCAAATGATAAGTTATTAATAAGGATGATAACTTATCGAGTGTAGGTCACTATATGCCATATGCATTAGTTATCCTCGTAACCAAGTGGTGTAGAGACACTGGTATGGCATCCAGATGAGATATAGAAGTATATATGCACTGAACGTGACCAATGTAGCACTCTACTGTCAAGAGTAGAGTGCCTCCGACCTAAGATCACCATGGTGACTTGTAAGCAACTCACTATACTTTGGTGCCAGACTACCTATATTTTTAATATAGATTTGAAAAATTTCTAGATATAGTCAAGTACTTGTAAAGTAGGTGTGTGAGTCAAGATGGGATTGACCACTCCTGATTAACTTCAGAAAGAAAATGACTCGCTGTGTTTCAATTTAGCAAAATCTAGGCCTATGTAATCCTCGTAAGGTGTCATGGAATTTGCAAAATTTTGAGACATAATAGCGATGACTTGTATGAGTGCTGATAGTATACTCAAAGTCATCTTGAGCATTATTGGTCAAAAGGATGAATTATACGGTAACCATGGGCTAGGATTCTAAAAATGTTGCTTTGCATACATTCGACATATCCGAACGTCGGGAATCATTACTAGATGGTAACTTTGATTGGTATAGAAATTGATTCCTATGCTACCGACTTAGATTCGAACCTATGGGGTCATATACATTAGAGCTTATAATCTGATCAGATGGTTTATCGATGATTGAGAATCATTTTGAGGTCAAACATTCAATGCAATTGATGTTTGACCTAATGCAAGTGTTACAGGAGGATTGATTAGCAATTGGATTGCTAATTAACTCAATTTGATTGAGCAATCAGGCTGAGATCAAGTCTAATTGAATTAGATTCAATTAGAATTAGTTTGAACTTAATTAGATTAAGTCTAGTTGGTTATTGGATAAGCTAATTGCAAAAAAAAATAATTTCTTGTTTGACTAGGACTTGGGTGCACCTAATTGACTTAGTATTTAAATCTTGATTTAATCTAATTTAATTGGGCTCCTAGTTAGACTAAGATCATCCTTAATTAGATTGTATTTGATCTAATTTAAATAAAATTTAAATTAAATTCAAAACTATTTTGACCTAGTCAAACAAGAAAAGTCCTCGTTGGACTGGGACTCTCTCTCTTTCTCTTGCGCCTAAGACCTCATACCCACCTTAATTAATTCTTAATTTTTTTGTGTATTTCTATGCCCAAGAAGGCCTTCCACACCCTGTAATTCATATTTTTGAGAATTTATTTTGACTTGGTCAAAACTAGAAGGAAGTTGAAAATTGTTTCCTACTTGGAAGAGTCTTCTTTTACCCAAACTCCTCCCTCCCTTGTGCACCAACTCTACCCATGCCCCTCTATCTTATTCGGCCCTTTTTCCCTTTGTTTTATGCATGAGAATCAATGGTTACATGAAAAAATAAGTGGGAGGGGCGTCTAAGAGTTAGATACCCCATAGAAGTCCTCCTTTGACTAAGTTTTGACCGAGTCATGCAATAAAAGGTGGACGCCTCTTTTGAGATGGTTAGAGGACGTGAAAAATTCTAAAAAAATCATGAAAAATCAAAGAAAAAGGAGGAGGTGTGGAGGATTTGTGGAGCTAAGATTCATGGAGAAGAGCCTTCAATTAAGACATCAAAGGTTGATGTCTTGAAGAGACAAGGTAAGAGAAGATTGTCTTCTCTTATATTTTTCTTTTATATTTCTCTCTTCCTATTTTATTTATAATTTTTATATGATAAAAATTTGAGAGAAAGAGAGAGAGAGGATTTGGGTATGGGGATGAGTGCTCCAAGTTGTGGGGGCATGGTGTTAATTTTTTGGACATGATTAGATCATATCCTGATGAGAGAAAGAGAAGAGAAGAAAGGTCTTCTCTTAGGATTTCTTGGAGAATCCTTCCTCTCCAATTTTTGTGAAAATTTTATATGATGAAAATTAGAAATATTAGATCTAAAAATTTAAAAAAAATCTTAGAGAAGAAGGTCTCCTCTTATCCTAGCATAGAGATGTTTTCAGGACATCAATTGTTGATATCTTGAAGGAGAAGATTTATCTTCTCTTAGGATTTATTTTTTCATATTCTTATTTTCTGATTTTTGAAAGATCCAAGGATTGGATTTCTTCCTTATTCCTCCTCGTGTTCTTTATCTCTTGGAGTGTCCAAGAGATCCGAAGAACATATATTTGATTAACCATCAGAAGGGATCCACGAAAAGCTAGTACTTCGAGTGGAACTTCGTTCGACGAACCTTCGATCTATGTTGTAGGTTCGTGTGGATCATCTGTAGAGGTCGGATGCTTATACGGCTCCAAATATAACAACGAATTCAACCGCAGAGTTATTGATAAGTATCATAAATTCACCAATAAAAGTATTAATTTATTAATTAATTTATATTAATTTTTAAAAATTATTAATCAATTTATATATAATTTCTAAAAAATTCATATTTTTATTAATTAAAAAATTAATTAAAAAATAATAAAAATTAAAAAATAAAATTTTATTATCAATAGAAAGAGTTCATTTTTTTTATCACAATGAAATAAATTTTAAGTAAATGAAAAAGATATGAATTTTTAAAAATATAAAATAAATAAAAATTAAATAAAAAAGAAAATGGCTCAGTCGGCTCCGTAAGCCGAGCCACCAAGCCAAGCCAAGCCATCAAAGCCGACTCAACCATTGAAGCCATCAGTCAGTCCACGATCCAGGCATGGACCGCCAGCTCAGCAGAAACCGACGAATCAGAGATTGCCATGTGGCGGACCTAGACCCTTAAAGGGTCCACAGAAATTTATCGCGGCTCATAGGATATTTTGGTCTTTTCACCTAGCGACAAGAGCGCTGATTGACTGCGATGTGCAGTGCGGCCAGTTCACATGGTCCATGAGAATAGTAATTGCGCGATCGAACGGCTGTGGTTGATTGCGGTCAAGATCGGACAGTGGTGGTGATTTTCAAGCTTGATTCAAATTCTATCAACGATCTGGCGCGATCCGACGACCAAAAAACCAAGAGATGAAGATCCAACGGTCCGGAATACTTCCAGCAGTGATCAAGACTCCCGATGCATGATTTGCGGCTAGATTTCCTCTATTAATGCACGATCGGACGGTCAAAATTTAATCCAACCTGATCTGGGCTGATCTGCATCCGATTTTGATGATTTTTGGACCATTGGATTCCTATTGAATGGCCAGATTTACTAGAGTCGTATCAGAGCTATTTTGATTCAAATTTTATCTGAATTTCTTTATATTTTGATGATTACAAAGGCTATTAGTCCCATATTGCCTTTAGAAAAAATATCCAGCCCTCTTAACTCTATAAAAGGGATCTTAGGCCTCCAGAAATCAACATCTTCATTCAAGGTGAAGCTTTGGTACAGGGCGAAGCCAGCCTATGGGTTAAAGGCTGCTTTGAAGCAACGAATGTCGAGAAGAAGAGCCGAGCTTCTACGCCATCTTTCTGCCAATGCTGATTCAAAATCAGAGATCAGGCTATTTTATTTTATTTTATTTTATTTTTAAATTTTATGTATTTAAATTCTAAAATTTTAATTAATAAAAATTTTATTTTTATATTTTAATTTTTTACTTTTTATTTTTATTGTAATTTAATTTTTGTACTTTAATTATTATTTTTTTATTTTATTGTAAGTAGATGCTAAGATCTAATTAGTAGATCTTAGTACCAAGTTTAAATTTTTGCATCTTTTAATTTTTATTTTTAATCTTCCGACTTCACTCCTAATTCCAAAACTCAAATCATTTTTTTTTTCTTTTTAAAAATCAAAGATTTCAAATCTAAAATACTACCTTTCCTGTGGATTTGACCCGACTCACTGCTATCTACGCATTTTCAATGATTTTAAGAAGTCGGATTAAACTGATAAACACGGTATCTTAACGACAACATCGCATTCCTATCAAGATTTTGGCACCATTATTGGAGAAGATTTTTGATTTTTGATTTTGATTTCTTTGATTTATTAAAAATAATTTCGACAAACGCACCAAGTTTTTGGCGCCGTTGCTTAAAAATAATTCCGGCAAATGCACCAAGTTTTTGGCGCCGTTGCCGGGGAAGGCATGAACATTAAATTTTTTATCTCTTTATTTTTTTTATAAATAAATTATAAATAAAATTTTTACTTTTTTTTATAAATATTGCTTGCTAATTTTTTTTATTATTTTATAGAAAAAGAAAAATTAAAGAACAAAAAGAATCAGAAGTTTTGCTTGGTAAGATCAATCCTAATCCTAGTACTTTTTTCTTTTTATTTATTTATTTATTTATTTATTTTATTTTTAAATTAATTTAAAAAAATATTTATTTAAATCTAATTAAAAACCTCATGATAAGATTAGAAATCCTAACTATTTAGAGCATGCATCATATTAGTTTTATTTATTTATT